>CM076582.1:1560499482-1560728111 GCA_034641835.2 Pinus albicaulis
AAATGTTGGAATTTTCAGAATTCCAAAACAATAAAAAACTGCCTCTTTAACACAGTGAAACTAATTAAAAATTTCACTCACAGACAGAGTTTTCAACTCAGAAAAATTTCTATTTAATATATAAAAAAAACTGCTGTTACAAACTTCCTCAAAAGAGGGATTTACAAACAAAATTCTGACTGCTACAAACACAGTTCAGAAATGTTACACTGTCATTCACAAATGACACTCTGTCTCACTAAAAATATTCACTGCTGGAATACTCTGTTTTTTTTCAAAACATACACTCTGCTGTGTAAAAAAAAACTCTGCTCTGTGTTTTTACAATACGCTGCTGTGTATTGAAAACATTACATTTTCAAAATGACTGTTTCTGCATATAACAAAACAGAAATATCTTCAGCCATAAATTACTTCAACTACTAAGTTCACCGCTTGGAAAAACATTAATGGTTCATTACTCCTGTCAGCAACGATCTAATATGCATTAATAGCAAATAGACTTTCCGGCACTGTGATATTTATCCCAGCACTGCTGTCTTTTCCTTTTTTTTATTTCTGCACTGCTGTGCCTTTTTATAAAAATTACTGTGTATTACAAATAATACAACAGCCATATACGTTTCTGGGCTTTCTACATTTCATATATATTACATCACGGGCCTTTTTAATATATGTATGTCACATATATATTAAAAACAAAACAAATAACGTTAAACAATAAACCAACTATTGTATTAACAAATGCGTTATAATATTAAACCCGCAAGTCTTATATATATCATATGGCCGTATGATTTATGTGGGCCCCATTTGTTCGAGTAAGAACCTGCAGCCACAATTATTTCACGACCCCCGCGGACTTTCATTACGAGCAGATGATGTGGGGCCGATCGCACATAATGACAGCCATTCCGATGGGGTGATCTGCTCACTCTTGGCTCTCATACGAGCGATGGGAGCCTTCTATTACTGTAGTTGAGGTATATTTCAACATACATAATTTCAGCTGGTTTTCTTGCATACCCATGCATTTTCTGAAGTGTTCAAAGCTTTTCTGCTGAAGTGGCTTTGTGATGATATCTGTAAATTGATCCTCTGTTCTGCAATGCTGCAAAATAATCTCGCCATTGCTTACCAATTCTCGTATGAAATGAAACTTGGTGTCAATGTGCTTTGTTCTTTTATGAAACACTGAATTTTTAGACAATGCAATAGCTGAGCTATTGTCACAAAAAATAATTGTTCCTTTTGTCTGCTCTTGGCATAAATTTCTCAACATTTTCCTCATCCAAACTGCTTGACACGCTGCTGCTGTAGCTGCCACATATTCCGCCTCTGCTGTAGATAATGCTACAACGGGCTGTTTCTTAGAAGCCCATGAAATGACTCCTGAACCCATGTGAAAAACATAACCGGAAGTGCTCTTCCGATCATCTACACTTCCAGCCCAATCACTGTTAGTGTATCCAACTAAATGCAATTTTAGTAGTATAAAAATACCAAATTTCTTTATGCCTTTAACATACCTCAAAGTGTCTTTTTCTTTCCTTGCCAATGTGTATCTTTTTAGCTTTTTCCATGAATCGGAAATCAAACTAACGGCGTGCATTATGTCCAGAGCCTAGTTGCGATCGAATACATAAGTCTTGCCAACTATGCTCTTGTACAAACTAGGATCAAAATCCTTGCCCTATGCCTCTATTTGAGTTTTAATCCCATCACTGTGGGAGTGATCACTGCTTTGCTTTCCTGCATGTTAAATCTTTCAAGCACCTCATTAACATACTTTGTCTATGAGATAAAAATCCCATTTTCATTTTGTTCTACTTCTATTCCCAAGAAGTATCTCAATAAACCCATATTAGTCATTTCAAATTCTTCTTTCATGACTGTTTTAAAATGTTCAATAAGATAATCATCATTACCTGTAAAAATGACATCATCAACATACAAAACTACAATCAATATTTTTCCATCATTTTCTTTGATGTAGAGGGTGGGTTCTCCCTCACACTTTTCAAAAACCATTTTCCAGTAGATAGGAGTCTATCCTCTGTACCACGCTCTTGGCGCTTGCTTCAGCCCATAAAGAGCATTCTTCAACTTGCATACTTTATGCTCTTGGCCTTTCTTTTCATAACCAAGAGATTGTTCAATGTAAACCTCTTCCATTAACACTCCATTTAGGAATGCTGACTTCACATCCATTTGATAAACTTTCCACTTGTTTTGTCTTTTTGCTATGGATTATGCTTGCTCTCACGGTTTCCATTCTTGCTGCTTAGGTCTTGAAAGTTCCTCATAATCAATGCCAGCACTTCTGTTTTATAGCCTTTGACAACAAGCCTTGCCTTGTGTCTCTCTATCTTGCCTTGACCTTCTCTTAGTCTTGTAGACCCATTTAACACCAATGACATCTTTACCTTTTGGGAGTTCAACCAAATCCCAAGTTTTATTCCTCTATGGCATTTATTTCCTCATCCATAGCTTCTATCCATTTCCTATCCTTGATAGCTTCTTGAAATAGACGGGATCATCAACATGACAATATAAAGCAAACAAAGAATTGATACCTTCATTAGCTATATCTTGTTCATAAATCTCTTTCAAACTTAAGATTTCTTACCTCTTTCGGTAGGTGTACAAGTACTTGAAGAAGCACTTAGATTTCCTCCTTGTGGTGTGCTTGGAGAAGCACTATCATTTCTCCTCAAGGGTGTGCTATGCTGCTCTCTTGTTGGTGTTGCTGTTTGGGGATGTATTTCAGCCAACTCATCATCATTTTCATCATGAGATAAACAGTGTTTAACATTCACTGTTTTCTCTATGCTTCCATGCCAAGCTTCCTCTTCAATGAAGTGTACGTCCCTGCTCACAAGAAACTTCTTGTTGGATGGGTTATATAACCTGTATGCCTTGGATTCCTCACTGTATCCGATGAAAATACATTTCTCCCCTTTGATGTCTAACTTCTTCCTTAGCTGATCCGGAATGTGTGCATAAGCCACACATCTGAAAACCTTCATATGTGTGACACTTTGCTTTACGCCACTCCATGCCTCTTCCGACACTTTGTTCATAACATCTTTTGTAGGACACCTGTTTAAAATATACGCTGCACAATGTACAGCTTCTACCCAATAATCATTAGGCAAACGCTTTGCTTTAAGCATACTCCTCGCCATGTCCATTATGGTTCGGTTCTTCCTTTTGGCTACTCCATTTTGCTGCGGTGTATATCTAGTTGTAAACTACTTTTGAATACCATTTTCTCTACAAAACCGTAGAAAATCTTTAGAGATATACTCACCTCCTCTATCAGTCCTAAGGACTTTGATATGCAGCCCACTTTGATTCTCAACAAGTGCTTTGAAATTACAAAATTTTTCAAACACTTCACTTTTGTTTTTCAAAAAGTAAACCCAAGTTTTTCTTGTAAAATCATCTATAAATGTTAACATATAGTGGTTTCTTGCAAGTTATGGAGTTTGCATCGGTCCACATAAATCTGAGTGGACAATTTCCAAGGGTGCTTTTTCCCTTATGCTTTACCCGGATGGAAAACTTTCTCTGTGGTGTTTCCCCAAGATACAACCTTCACAAAGGTTGTCCGGTTTCTCTATCAATAGAAAAACTCTTACCGTTCCTTTTCTATTCAACAAGCTAAGACCTCCAAAGTTTAGATGTCCAAATCTCAAGTGCCACAACCAATTTGCATCCTTTGGTTCGCTTTGGAAAGTCTCTTGTGCAACTGCTGCTTGCTCTTCACCATTCTTCAAATCTGCTCTCGTTCTGAGAGGGAACATCCTGTTCCTTGTCATCTTCACTTAAGCAATACACTGATTGTTTGGTGGTTTATCCATGATGGTACAAACATCATTATCCATGGACAAGCTGTCAACACTTAAGAGGTTACACTTCATTCTGGAACATAATCTTAAACATCTTGCTATGGTTTCTTTGCACCTAATCTTGTTAAAACATATACATCTCCTTTTCCCATAACAGAAACTTTGCTATCAGTTCCTAGTGTGACTTGTGACTGCACACTCTCATCTAACATAGAAAACATTGCTAAGTTTCCTGTAATATGGTTACTACAACCGGAGTCTAGAAACCATAAGTCTTCACTCTTTTCTTCAGCCATATTACAATATAAAAACAAATTACTTTGACTGTTGTTTTCTTTTGTGAAATTTGCACTAGTTTCATTTCTCATATCTTGTTTCTTCTTTCTACATTCATTAGCATAATGACCATATTTTTTACAATTATAACATTGGACATTGGACTTATCGTACCTTTGTCCTTGATCATTCTGCTGACCACTCTGCTGGCTATTTTGGCCTTGATGCTGATTTGGATTGCTGCCCGTTCCTTGAGCATTTGCTGGACTGTTCTTTCCACATCTGCTCTGGCTTCTGCCTCTTCCTCTTCCTTTGCCTTGCCCTCTTCCTTTTCCGAAAGACATCTGGGTCTTAAATGCATGTTCAAGAGATGAGTTTTCACTCCTACTCAATCTCTGTTCATGGGTCATCAGTGATGCATGAAGTTCATCCCTTTGAAAACTTTGTGAGATCCTTGTCTCTTCTATGAGTATTGTAATCACATCGAATCTTGAGGTAAACTTCTCAAGTTTTTTCCACTGATCCTCTTGTCTTCAAGAGTCTCTCCATGAGATCTGATTTGTGTGACCATTCCATCAAAATAGTGAAGAACAGGTCAATATTATCGGCTCCTTCATACGAGAGAGTCTCAAAGTCTCTCCTCAACAACTGAAGTTTTGCTGTCTTCACTCTTTCCATACCCTGATAAGCTGTCTTGAGAGTTTCCCATGCTTCACTGGATTTCTTAGCTACTGCTATCCTTGGAAACACACTCTCATGCACTGCTTGATACAAAAAGAAAAGAGCCTTGGCATCTTTCTTCTTATTGTTCTTCAACTATTCTCTTCCTGCTTGATTTAACATAAAAAACTCTGCTTCATCTTTTGGCTCTTCAAAGCCATCCTCAACTAATTCCCATAACTCTTGTGAGGTAAATAAAGCTTTCATGGTTATTGACCAGTAATCATAATTTTTTCCATTAAATTGTGGGAGATGGACACTTCCCAAACTCATACCTGTGCTAGAACCATCCATTCTGCACTTCTAACTATGATTTAAAAACACTTGACTGTGTATTAAAATAGCTCACTGTACTGCAACAGTAACACAACAAATTTTATAGAGAAATACCTTTGGATTCCTTTGGCTGAGTCTTCAAACTGCTGGAGAAGCTGCTGCAACTAAGAACCCCTTTCCTTCAGCTTATTTGACCTTCAAATAGCCTGGATTGGCTCCGATACCATGTTGGAATTTTCAGAATTCCAAAACAATAATACTGCCCTCTTCAACACAGAGAATAATTCAAAAAAAATTCACTGACAGACAGAGTTCAACTCAGAAAAATTTATATTTCAATATGTAAAAAAAAAACTGTTGTTACAGACTTCCTCAAAAGAGGGATTTACAAAAAAAATTATTTGCTACAAACACGGTTGAAATGTTTACCTTTGTCATTCACAAATGACACTCTTGCTCTCACTAACAATATTCAACTGCTTTGGAAATACTGTTTTTCAAAACATACACTCTGCTTGTGTAATAAAAACTACACTCTTGTGTTTTAGTCTGTGCTTTGTGTATTGAAAACATTACATTTCAAAATAGCTGTTTGCATATAACAAAACGAAATATCTTGACCATAAATTACTTCAACTACTAAGTTCCATAGCTTGGAAAAACATTAATGGTTCATTACTCCTGTCAGCACCGATCTAATATGCATTAATAGCAAATAGACTTTCCGGCACTGTGATATTTATCCCAGCACTGCTGTCTTTTCCTTTTTTTTCATTTCTGCACTGCTGTGCCTTTTTATAAAAATTACTGTGTATTACAAATAATACAACAGCCATATACGTTTCTGGGCTTCCTACATTTCATATATTACATCACGGGCCTTTTTAATATATGTATGTCACATATATATTAAAAACAAAACAAATAACGTTAAACAATAAACCAACTATTGTATTAACAAATGCGTTATAATATTAAACCCGCAAGTCTTATATATATCATATGGCCGTATGATTTATGTGGGCCCCTGGCTGTTCCGGGGGGGTAAGAACCTCTGGCCACAATTATTTCACGACCCCCGCGGACTTTCATTACGAACAAATGATGTGGGGCCAGTCGCACATAATGACAGCCATTCCGATGGGGTGATCTGCTCTGCCGGCTCTCACTTACCGACCCCCTCGGACTTCTATTCTGCCGTTGAAATTATATTTCAACAAAAAAGTCTACTGTTGTAGTAGTCTGCTTGAGACTCAGACACCTGACATGGATGTTCTTTGGGTGGAGATGTTCGCATTCTTTTGTTGTACATGGCACTAGTATCGGCGCTGCTTTTCTAGAGACCAAGATCTCCCTCGTCTCGTTTACAGTACAAACACATTGCAATGCGCATGGTGGAATATATGTATGCCAGTCTTGTTTTTTCGGTTCTTCATTTTCTTGGTGGCATATTTTGTGGGGACAGAATCAGATTGATGGTTCCAAGGTCAGGGAAAGCCACAATCATGGTAATACTGGTTGGAAGATCGTTCTATTATTGTACGTTAAAATTAGTTCTGGCCAGGGTCTAATTTAGTTTGGAAGCATTAAAAAATTATTAAAATAAATAAGTGTAAACTAGAATGCTGGGATTGGGAGATTAGTGTTCACTATGATCTGACAAATTCCAATAATTCAGATCTATAATCAATCTTTTCTCTTTCAGTTGTCAAACCCCAATGAATGCTCAATCAAAGGCATACACTTAGAACGTGCACAATATTTTTCAAACGAATTTCAAAGTCTGCCAAATACGTCGATTCTTATTTCCACTGCGGTGGAACGCTAACGAATTCACTATGAAAGTGACACATCTACTGGAACGGTGGCTCTGGTTCCAATAATAAGGCTGAGATAATGGCTTTATGGGGTGGTTTATTCATTGCTTATGATTTACAAATACGGGTCGCAGGCATTTTTGGGGACTCGCTATTGGTGATTGGTTGGTTAGCTGGTGCGGCTCATTTGGAATCCCCTCTACTTCAGGGATGGTTGGACAGGACCAGGTCATTATGGCAAAGGATGGATTGCCCCCCTCTTCTTCATGTATTCCGCGAAATCAACACCAGAGCTGATTGTTTGTCAAAGAGGGGTTTGCAGGAAACTTTTGGTATTCTGAAGGTGGCACACTTCAGGAACGGCAATATGATTTATATGCAGGACATTCCTCTCCCCTAATCTACATGCATTCGCCTATTTTTCCTTTTTGTATGTGCTTGGTTTTTCTTGGTTGATACTGCAGGATTATAATATTGCTAAAAATGTAATCATCCTTCTTCTCGTTTCGGGGCTCCCATCCTTTTTGGTCTCTCTGCAGTCAGAATGATATACATCCAAGCATATATTTTTACCTTTCTCAATCGTGGAGGATTTATATTTACAAGCGAGCGTGGAAGTTTATTTTCTGTTTCGGACAAATATACATTCAGGATTCTTGTCATCAATGGATCCTATTTATACATCATCCCGACATGCGCCAACTGCTACACAGCGTCTCTGATTTGGGCTCTGAGTTTATCTCTCAAGCTTTATTCATCACATGGGCCCTGGTCATGACATTTTATGCCGTCTCCAAGTATGACAAGCGATCATATAAATATACAAGCGAGTGTGTACAGGCGAGCGTGATTCAGGCGAGCGTGATATCAGGCGAGCGTGTTAATATCTCTATAAATTGCCCATTTCATCCTATGGATCCGACTTGCATTTCTCTTACTTTTATTAGAAAAGCGGTATCCGAAATCTTCATTTTTGCTATATTTTTTGAATCATCCCCAAAGATGCTGTCTCCTTAGTTTTATTGGTAGCGCATCAGGATCTGGAACTCATGAGACTTCACTTTCATTTAAAATCCATTTCCTGTTTTGCATATGTATACGGGTCGGATCATGACCTGACAATAGGGTAGCCTACTTTATTGATTATGCTCTAATCATGAGCAATATTTCTACTGGGCAATGATGGCGGATCTCTTACTGTGTCTTATCACACAGATGAGATTATTTTGAACATGTACTGTATATATTCCTAATATATTCAGCGTTTTTTTCTCTCTGAAAAAAAAAAGATACATATTCAAAGGCTGAATCAAATGATTTGCAGAATACATGCCTGATCGATTCGAATTTTCAAGGAACGCTTTCTGCCGCTCTTACTGTCAGTCCAGACTCAAGATGGTGTAAATGGCAGTTTATGGTTATGCTAATCACATTCTCTCCTTCTCATTAGTTATAATGATTTAACCAGTATCACACGGTCATATATATATTATACCCATTTTTAATTAAAATAATTCCAAAAACATAAAATAATTAAACAATATAAGTTGGGCAAGTCCCCTCTCTATTATATAGTCCTTGCAAACAACCATAACCCTAGCTTTCATCTTTAATCTCATCTGGCAGAGAATGCAAACTGTAAAATGCAATGTAGTTTGGAATATTAGGAAATGGCAGGGATGGATACTCGTTAAACAACAACATGGGACATGTCTATTTAATAAATTAAATTAACTAGTAAGTTAAAATATGATCGGAGCATTTTAGCTGTGGTAAAATTTAACTTGTGCATTTAAGTATTTAGTTAAATCAAGATTAATTTATAAAAGTTTATGAGGTAAATTTAGACAATGGGTTAATTTTTTTAATTGAATAATTTTTTTGGCTTAGTCTAAGTTATAGATTAAATAAAATGACTTTTTCTTTTTGAAATTAATTTTAATCAAAATATAACTCATATTTTAAAAAACTTGAATTTAAGTTGTATAATCTCCAAAATTAGGGTCTTCTTCCATTGAAAAAAAACTATTTGGTATATAAGTTAGACTACACCATTTTTTTAACTAATTCATTTTTTTAACTAATTCACTCAAATTTTGGAATATTAAATTATTTTCCTTTAAAAATTGTGAAAAAATTATAGAAATGATTTAAAATGCATTAAAATTAAAATATTGTAAAAAATATGACCAAACATTTTACTTTTTGAAATAGTAAGGGTTTGAGAAATTCACTAAATTTTTTACATTTAAGATACATTTCAATCCTTAAAATTTTATTTGAATAGATATATACCCAAAAGCATATTTTTTAGTTTACCTTTTCACTCTCATAATACTAAGTTTCCTTATGTTTTCATTATTTTTTATAGTATTTGTTAATAATAATAAAATATTAGCTTTATTATTAACATTCCCAATACCAATCCATTAATCAATATTTTATATTATTTTAATAAAGGAAGACAAAAACTCTTTAATATTATCAATTTCTCATTCCCTCCCCCCAAAGAAAAACACATAATTTTATTATGAGATTAAATAAAATTACATTTTGTAGATACATGACTAGCATGTATTGAAAGATAAAGATTCACTTGGATCCATCACAACAATAGCTTCAAACCCTATCACTTGGATGCATCACAATAGTAGCTTCAAACCCTCATAACTCGACACAAAAAAAGAAAAAAACTAACTAGAAAGCCTAACTGCTTATATAGTTGTATAGATAATCCACATTGTGTTTCTTCCCCTTCTTATCTACTTCCTTCCAAATGCATATGGCAGGTTGGATAATAGCCAACGTCGAATTTGTCATGTTTGAATCAAGGGTGAGCTCCTTTTCTCATTTGAAGCTCTTTGATACATGAGATCTTTTAGTTCTTGGTACCATTTCATTCTTCATTATTGATGCTTTGATGACTACAGGAATTGGAATAACAATCATCTCTATGTTATGATTCGCGTCTGCGGTATGTGGAGGGGCTCGTCCTTTATGCTTGTTTCAATAATTTCATCAGTTACTTTATTGAGGAGATCCATTTGGTCCTCCTCTTATCCATTATCAGAAAAAGGGGGTTCATAGGTGTTATCACTTAGGAAAAAGTGAAACATAATTTGACATAGTCTTAGGGGTTCATTTGTCAAAGGTATGGTCATAGATTTCATTTGTCATTAGTTGGTAAAGGAAAAATTTAAATTTTTTCTTATTAGCCTATCCTAAGGTCCAAACCCACACCCATTCAAGTCTTTGGATGTCACATCAGTGATTATTTCCTGACATATTCCATTTCCTAAGATTATAAATCCGAAAAGGTCAGTTTAGCCAATATTTCCTATTTTCGTAACGAAAAGCACAGTAAAAACATGGTTTTCTCTACGAAACTGCTGATACTTTCGTAGCGAAACTGCCAGGAAAATTCACTAAGTACGCTACAAAAAGAGGTATTCCTATCTGTCTTTTTAAATCAGGTGCTAGGTGTCAGTTAATGATTAGAACAGTTAGGGTGAGTGTCATTCGAGTCAGTTATGGTTAAATCAAAGTACAATGGTCATGTCTGAGGTCATCACTTCTGTTTTTAGCATGTATGAGTCGTGATGAAGGCTTGAGTTGTCATCGAAAATTTAAAATATTTCCCAATTGAGTATTTTTCATTCTCCGCTTCATCTTTGCATGATATTGAGCTCTAGAGAGTTGTTTCACCAAGCCAAGATGGTTGTTGGAATTTTCAAGCAATTGCACGTGTCATTGATCAAGTGAGGTAGAGAAGGGATAAAAGCACCATGGATGCAAAGAGGAAGACCAAAAAAGGAGGCCACTATCTCAGATATGAGCCATCAGACATGAATTTGATAAATGAGGACCCAACTGCCTTAAAAGTTTTCAGAAGAACAGGGTGTTTGCAATTTTGCCAAAGATTCCAAGGGTGCCATGTGCAGGTTTCTAAGAATTTTCCATTAGTTTCAATGGAATAGCTTCAAAGGTGGGACTGTTGAACCTCACAATAACACCAAAAACCATTGTAGCAGCAACATGAATTCCTAGAGGAGGAGAACAATGGTTCAAAGGTTTCAAGTTCACTATGTAGGAATGTAAGGATTTTATCAAGCCAGAGCATAGTGAGATTGATCTCATAAATGCCATCCCAAGGAGCTACTTGAAAGACAACTTCTCAAAGCTGCTGCTAATCATTCAGAAATACTTCACTTGTGAAGGGAGGCACCACATGGTTTACTCATACCATTTCAGGATTTTGCTACATTTTGTTGTTAAGAGGTCTCTTGATTTTACTTTTTACTTATACAGAAGCTTAGCCAAAATGTCAGACAACGTTCAAGCTAAATTTGAAGGAAATGAAACCTCAATTTTTCATCATGGTTTAATCAAGTTGCTGGTATTAGAAGAGTTAAAAATATTAGGCAGAGACTGGTCATGTTTTCTGTTTGTCAGTGGTTTTGAAGTGGATGCCATCACTCCTAAAAGAACTCCTAAAACTAGAGATATCCTATCACCTTCAGTGGCAAACCAAGTTGAGCTGACAGAGCAAATTGAGCCAGTGATAATGGAAACATATCCATTGTAGAAAGCTGATACACCTGCTATTACACCTGCAAAACAAAAGCCAACAGTTAGCAAACATGGAAAATAGGGTTACAAGAAGCCAAAAAATGGCTAAGGGTAACTTAGATGACATTCTACATGTTACTGATATTGAATAAACTCCCATAATCCAAGCTGAAGATATAGATGAGGGAGGAAAGCAGCTCAAGAAAGCCAAATCAACTAAGAAGTTAGAGTTTGAAAGTGAGGATGCGGGATTTATGTTTCAAGCTAGGAAACCCATGAAAAGACATGCTAGCAAGCTCTTGGAAAGAAGTAATGAAACTAAGAAGGTCACTGAACCACCACCAGGCATCATTCACCTTTCCTCACCTGAAAAAGAAGAATCAGTTATTAAGCAAATGAAAGGAAAAGAGAAAATAATTCAAAAAACAGAGATTGAGGTTCTTAAAGAGCAGTTGAAGTTAGCAAATGATGAAATATCAGTCTTGAAGAAAGAAGCAAGGAAGCACAATATTCATGAGGTACATTTTGAGAAAATGAAAGAAGTTTGGGAAGAGTAGGTTAATAGTGTGTCAAAGACCTTAGATAACACACAACAATTAATCAAATGGACTCATCCATTGAGAGGAGAGGTGAATCATATAAAAAAATGAACCTCCACTTGAAATATAGGAACAAAAAGCTAAAGGACCAAGTCAAAGACCTCTAAGAGTAGTTAGAATTGATCCATGAGGAGCTGGAGAAGAAGGGCTTAAAGATGACTATGGTTGCGGAGCCCATAGCTCAACTCATCATTAATGAAGAGGAAACACCTCAAGAGTCTTAAGTTGAGTTTGATTATGTTTTAGAAGACTTATGGCATATTGAAGACCAAGTTTTTGTAGTTAGAGGTCAATTTTTTTGGACAGTGTTAAAATCAAGAATTTCTGCAGTTTTTCATAGTTTCGTAGAGTTTCCTAGGCTTAAAGCCAGGAAAACACTACGAAATTTTTTGTAGCAACTTATTTGTTTCCAATTTTTTTTTTTACAGTTTTCAAGGAGGGAGTTTAATGGTGATGAGGTGTCATGTCATGATGGACACCATGGAACAACAAAAAAACATAAATTTTGAGTGCAAAAGCCATTTTTTGGACGCTACGAAAGCTTGCTACGAAACTGCCCTGTTTTCGTAGCGAGTTGTTTTTGAAGGTTTATGAGTAGTTTAAAATCAATTTTTTATAGGTGGACACATCCAACAGGTCAAGGGACCTTACCAACAAACATTTATGACCTGAAGACAATGCAATGGAGACAACTCATCAACTAAAGCTTTTGTTGAAGATAATGTCTTATACTCCTGAAAAATAGGGTTTTGTTCCAAATGATTAAGAGGGTTTTTAATATGTCAAGTAGTGATGAGCTATGTCATAGTCTATTCGAACATGTGATGCTTATTTGTCACTAATATGTAACTTTTTTAAAGATAAGGTAGATTGATGTAATACATAGGAGTTTGAGTCCTATTAGGAAAAGTCATTTTTAGAATGTAGCTGTCATTTTCTTATTAAAAGAGATGTTTTTATGTTATATGAGGTGTCATAGGAAGAGTTCGATGAATCTAGCAAAGAGGTAGATCATCCCTGCCGTAAGAAGGTCTATTTAAAGGTAAATTATCGAAGTTGTAAAGGGTTGGAGACTTTTTGCACCATACTGCTGCTTTATGTAATTTGACTTATATCAGTGGTATAGAGGAATTCTTCTTGACAGACCTGAGATTCTCATGGAGTTTTTAATGTATTTCCGATCTATATTTTCATGTTTACCACTTGTAGTAGATTTCATCTTTATTACTCATAATTTATATGTTTATGCTCTTACTTCCTTTATTGATGAAATGACTGTGTTGCCCTATGTTCTATGTGTGATTTTCCATTATTAAAGACTCTTATCTGCCTCAGATTCCATGTCAAGAAACCTTGCCACTGAATCTACTGATTTTTTGACTCCATAAGCCCAATGGTTGCAAGCCTGCACTCTTTTCAACCTACATACATAAAAATCAAGTTACTTTTTAAATAGAGTTAGCCATCTAGTTCTATCATTATCTAATATCATAAACCCCTTTCAGAGAGCCCTCTCAGATTGAAGAGGCTAAGCTTCAGTCAAAATCTGGTTTGAAATAGTTACATAGATTTTTCTCATCAGCACCCAATCAAGTGAAATTTTGTGATAACAATAGGACTTCCACTTCTTTGTTTTAAACTATTTCCCTTTCCTCTTATTTGTTGGCTTATGGCCAGTGAACATATGTTTTGTAGATGTCATGTTTGGTTACATACATGGCATCTGAAGGACATGTTTTAATAATCAAGACTTTATGTCTAATTTTCAATGAGATGCAAACTAGAAACCCCTTGTTGAGGTCGATCTCCACACAAATGTGGGAAAATGTGAAAATCGCCTGTGTTATTCTCTGACTAGATATTTGTATATATACTCCGAGTGTGTTTATGATGCCTTCAAGTACTTGATGGTACCAGAAGGGAAGTGGAAGGTTTGGCAAAGGAACCTAGATTAAAATTTTTGTTACTTCCATGGTTGATGCATCAAATTATAGGAACCAAGGAGTGGTGAAGAATCACACTCTTCCCCAGAACGATAGTCCTTCCTTCATGGTTTTCTGATAAGATTCTTTTGAGAAGGGTGTCTGATGAACAAGCACTTTGATCATAAATAGATGTCAGAAGTGTTGGAAGTTGCATCGAGAGCTAAACCTGAATAATAAGAAGAAGAATCCCATGGCTATTGACTCTAGCAACCAAGTTGAAAGAAACTTGGAGGTGGATGAGAAGATTGTCTGTACATTAGTACAGAAGGAGGTGAATCTGAGTATCCTTGAGCAATTGGAAGAGAAATAAATGACCAAACCCTTCCAGATAAAGATATAGGTCAAGAAGACCAAGATTTATGCTCTATTTGACTTAGTATCAAAGGCGAATCTTATTGCAGTAGAGATGGCCAAGAACTCGGGGTTGGAAGTTCGTGATCATCCAAACCCATATCAATTGGGGTGGGTAAATAAGGATGGAAATATGAAGGTAACAAAACAATGTAGAAGTAGATTTTTTATCAGTGTTGATTTTATTAAGGAAGTAGATCTAAATGTGGTTCACCTTAATGTATGAAGATTCATATTTGGGAGTCCATACATGTACGTGCGAGATGCAATATTCATGAGGAAAGCCAATCAGTACCGGATTATAAAGGATAGAAAGATGTTCATCATCACACACTCAAAGGAAACTCAAAAATTTCATTGGTAAGTCCCAATCAAGCCAAGAAATTAATCACTTCTAGCAAGAAGTATGTTTTATTGCTTCTACAAGAAGGTCAGTCTCAAGAGGAGTCAATACGAGGCAAGGCATCCATGGAGGGGTGTACTAAGAAACAAAAGAAACAATGGGAGGAGTTTTTACAAGCATACAAGGATGTGTTATGAGAGCCTAAATGGTTACACTTAAGAGAGAACTGGAGCATGAGATCCAATTTTTTCCAGACTCCCCATTGCTAAATATTTGGTTGTACAGACAGTCTGTTATAGAAGAAAGCTATGTGAAGAAACATTTACAAAAGTTGCTAGAACATAGTGTCATTTGATCGAGTACATCACCAAGTGGGTCACCCATCATCATTATGCCAAAGAAGGATGTGACTTGGCATATGTGCATACATTACAGGTCATTGAATAAAATCATGCTCGATAACAGATACCCCCTACTGAGGATAGGTGATGTGTTGGATGAGTTCCATCAGGAAAAATTCTTCACCAAGATGGACTTGAAGTTTGGATAACACCAGGTTCAAATCAAAGAAGAAGATACATGGAAGAGAACCTTCATAACTAGGCAAGGTTTGTATAAGTGGTTTGTTATGCCATTTGGCCTATGTAATGCACAACTACATTTATGAGAATAATGAATGATGTATTGTGTCCTTTTATAGATTCATTTGTTATTGTCTACTTAGATGATATACTGTTATATAGTTCTACATAGGAGGAGCATATGCCACATTTGGCATAGGTGCTGGAAACATAGAAGAAGCTCCAGATGCTAGAAAATCTCAAGAAGTGTGAGTTTCCATAGTAATCCTTAGTTTATTTGGGGTATGTGCTCGGTGGAGGAGAACTAAAGATAGATCCTTCCAAGATGGAGGCCATCATGGAATGGTCGGTTCCTACTAATGTTTTTGAGGTCAGGAGTTTTATTCAAGCAACACAATACTTGAGGAAATTCATAGCCTCATTCTCAGCATTAGCATCACCGCTCCATGGCATAACAATAAGTGGCAAGATTTTTCAGTCGGGAAAATGTCAGTAAAGGGCTTTCGAGCACCAATTTTTGCATTACCAAACTTGCAGTGACCTTTCAAAGTGGAGACAGATGTGAGCGAGTATGCTATGGGAATTTTACTGATGTAGGGAGGAGGGCTTGTATGTTAACATTTATAAGTTTTTCATGGAGCAGTTCTTAAGTACCGTACCTATGATATGTTGAGATTCAAAGAGAAACTTTGAACAGCCACGCCTAGTTGCATTAAGCACCCAAACAATGGTGGGGCCCAACGTGTTATTTTTGGGTGCATGCCTATTTTGGTTATCCCTTAATTGTGATGGACATTAACCTGTAATATATTCTCAATGTGTTGAACCCTTAGTTAAACTGAGAGGGGGGGGGTGAATCAGTTTACTGCATTCAAGGTCTTGTAAAACTTTCTTTTACACTTATTTAGACCCTCATTTCGTGATCAACTTAATGTATAATGGAATAACAATCTTAATAAGTGAGTAGTAGGTATTAAGTATATTAAATATAGAATATCAACACATAATCATCATGCACATAGACAACAAATATAAGTGGAAACCCATAAGGGAGAAAACCACATATTTTTATTGTTGTGATGCAAAGGCAAGCTCCAACTCCCTCACACCACAGATTTTTGTAGACACCAACCTACAGGAGGCCACTACCTCAATTCTGCAAGATACAACTTGCAAGGAAGCTCTAACTCCCATCTATTTTATGCAGGCTACAACCTACAGGAGGCTTCTACCTCAGCCAGCTACAATTGGACATTTATCAAGCTACAACTTGATATGGAAGCACCAACTTCCTCACACTACAATGAAAACACATGCTGATTTACCTGGATATCAGCTCTGTTCTGTTCCTTCTTCATTGCTATCCTCCACCCTTGATATCTGCCTTATATGATCTTTGGATCTTCACAACTTCTCTATCTACTCCTCCTTCTTCTTACACTCTCTAACCTCTTGCAACTCTCTTACATTCTTCTTCCTCTCTCATCGATTCTATAGTTCTCTAACCTCTATTTTTCCACTGATATTACATCTCTTATACAGATAACTCTTGAATGATTTCATTCTATAGGGAATATGATGTGAACAGGCCTAACCCTATGCCTTCCACCCATTCAATTCCTCATTCTTCGATTCAAGTTATTACATGAGAAATAACCATCACAAAACTCATGGAGTTTTTCCTATGCCTACGGAGACTTGCCTTTGCATCACATAGAATAAAATAATTAATGAATTTACATTTGCAGTTACAACACTATTTCAATTCAAGCCTTTTAGCCTCTTGCATTTCCATTTATTTTGTCTTCTCTGCCTGCTATCCCTTTATCTTCTCTACCTGCTATTATATTTCTAACTGTTCTGCACAACCATATTTTTATGACTTGACCCATGCCTTTACGTTTTACATAGTGTCTGCCTCTTGCATATCTTACCTGCATTGTTCCATGCTCTTCTCTTTGTGTTGGGTCACTTATACTCCTGAGTACTGCCTTTGTGTTTAGACCTTCCCTCTTAACTCACAGCCGCAACTACATCACATTGTTTTGCACGGGATTAGGTCCTTTTAACTACGTGAGCCTTTCCTTGCTGTGTTGAAGATTTTCTTTTGTTACCCGAGTCGACCTCTGCTTCCACTGTTTTCTTCACAAACAACGCAGAATACATTAAGCCTGGACATGAAATACATTACTATTTACCTCTGAACAATATCACGTCCACTTTCTTTATCACACTTTGCACTTCGACATTCCCATGTGTTTCTTGCTATGCATAGCTCTTCCAACCCCTATTGCAATTTATCAAAGGGAAACCTTATACCTTCGAATTTGAAATCCTTTAGAATTTTTCTTTGAAGTTGCATCGCATCCGCTACTCTTATCGTATTTCACATTTCGGCGATTCAACCTTGCTCTTACGATCTTCACCCTTCCGATCTTGCGATTTTTGATATGCAGGCCAGGTCCACATCATCTCCATGTCATCGTGCCACGTCACCTTTCCACGTTATTGCCATGTCACTGCCATGTCATCATATCGCTCTTTGCATTTTATGTGACCACTGTGTTTGTGTGATTTTTGTCCTACCCCGATTGCTATATGCGATGGTAATATCACATCGCAATATCGGCTATCGCAATATCACAATATTGGCTATCGCATATAATTTATCATATGTGATATGTGATCGCATCACATCGCATCGCATATTAAAACAATTACCTTGTGACTTTCGATTTCGATCTTCGCCGATGTGATCGTCACCGTTGATCTGCCCAGATCTACGGTCCTTGCTGCTGCTAGCACTTCCAATTGGTTTCTACCCTGCTTATCTTGTGATGAATCTTATCCATTCATTTATTTCCTTTGCTGTTGCAATCTAATCGTGACCGTCCGTTCACCTCACTTGGAATTCTTCAAATATTTCTCTACCTTAGTCTATTTTCCATTTGTTTATGCTGTCCCACTCTATGACACCGATCCCTGCACGCTACTCGTCCTAAGCTTGTCTTGTATTCTAAGTGTGCTGATCTCTCCTGAGCTTGATCTTCTATTCGCTATTCACTCCGACTTGGGATTATTTCTCGTGCTGCACGCCTTTGCTACTTCTCTGTTGCCTTTGCTGCCTTTGCTTCTTTGTTAGCTGCATTCTCTCTGCTTTAGGTTATGCTTCTATTGATGCTATTTTGCCTCTATGGTGATACTCTATGTTCCTTTTCCATCAATGACAATATTTCCAACAGTCTCCCCCTTTGCAATTGATGGAAATACATCCACCAATACTCTAATACTTCCTCCAGGACTTCCTCCCCATTTCATTCTGAAAGGTGTGTTTCTTCCTTTGCTTGCTTTTTAGAAGAGTATTTCTTCTTCTGCTTATTTTTTTTTCTCCCCCTTTGACATCAATGGAAAATGGTTGAACATTTCCTAGTGTGGTTTCTATCTTTGCATTTCCTCTCTCTGAGTTATGTTTAGGCCTTCTTCTCATGACTTTATACCTTGCTGCTCTAGACTGGTGTACAAGAGTTGTTGGGAGGACACTTTGAGAATCATAGAACTAGTATGTGGTTCACCTTTACTGCCTGTTGTTGGTTATATGTTCTAGACTGCTGTAATAGTCAAAATACCCTTGATACTTGATGTAATTCTGCCATAAAACTCTGATCTTGGGGACCTGTTCCATGCACTGATCACTTGCTCTAGCTCTTTTGTGACAATATTAGTTGACTGTTCTCCCCTTGGAATGATGCTTTCTTGTCTAATACAGACTATCACTTGTCTTCTGTTCTGATCCCATTCTTTGTAGGTAGTCTTTACTTATATATATATATATTTGATCACATCAGAGAGTAACATCTGTAGACACTACCCCTAGTTTGTCTCTTAGATATTCGAATGGTTCTTTAGCAGGAGGTTTTGTGAATATGTCTGTTGTTTGTTCCTTCATTGATACATATTCCAACTTCACTAATTTTTGTGCTACTTTTTCTCTAAGGAATTGGTACTTTATTGGGATGTGCTTTGTATTTGAATGAAGTACATGATTCTTTGATATACTCATTGCACTTTTATTGTCACATTTGTTAGAAATGGGTTCTTCAATGCTTACCTTCTTGTCTTGGAGAGTTTGTTTCATCCACATTACTTGTGTGCAACATGCTGCTGCTTCTATGTATTCTGCTTCTATTGTAGATAGAGAGATATAAGTTTTCTTCTTGCTTAGCCATGCCACCAGAATTTTTCCCAAATAAAATGCACCTCCACATGTGCTTTTCCTGTGATCCATGCAGCTGGCCCAATCTACATTTGTGTATGCTGTCAAAGTCAAGATTTTGATTTTTGGATACCATAGGCAATAATGTGCAATTCCTTGCAGATATCTGAATATTCTATTGATTGCTAGTAAGTGATTTTGTTTTGGTGCTGCTTGATATCTCGCCACAAGTCCTACTACCAATATAATGTCTGGTCTAGAGGAAGTTAGGTATAGCAGACTTCCTACCATGGATCTGTAAAGTCTTTGATCTACATCTGCAGATCCATCATTAGCACATAGTTTGCATCCAGTGATCATGGGAGTTGACACAGGTTTGTAGTCTTCCATTTGAAACCTTTTCAACATCTCTCTTAAGTATTTTTCTTGCGAGATGAATGTTCTTGTGTTATTTTGTAGAATTTGAAGTCCTAAATAGAAGGTGAGCTCAGCAATCATAGAAATCTCAAATTCTAATTTCATTTCTTCAACAAATCCTTTTGTTAGCTCATCTTTGTTGCTACCAAAAATGATGTCATCTACATATACTACTATAATTAAGAGTTCATTTTCATGAGCCTTTATGTACAAATTGTTGTCTACTCCTCCTTTCTTGAATCCTTGTGCAAGTATTTGTCCAACCTTGAATACCAAGCACGATGAGCTTGTTTCAGACCATATAAGGCTTTCTTTAATCTTCACACATAGTCATGTTTATATGTTAAGGAGAATCCTTCGAGTTGTTCCATGTAGACTCATTCCTCTAAATATCCATTCAGGAAGGAAGACTTCACATCCATTTGATATACCTTGAAATCATGATAGCATGCAAAGGCCAAAAACATTCTGATTGCTTCCATTCTGGCTACAGGGACAAAGGTTTCATCATAATCAAGTCATTCAATTTGAGAGTATCCCTTGCATACAAGTCTAGCTTTATTTCTGATTACCTGACCTTGTTCATTCATATTATTCTTGAATATCCATTTTGTGCCAATGACATTTTTCCCTGTGGGTCTTGGTATTAACTCCCAATTATTGTTCTCCTTAATTTGGTCTAGTTCTTCATTCATAGCATTTACCCAATTTTTGTCTTTTCTGGCTTCTTCAAACTTCTTTGGCTCTATTTAAGATAGCATGGCTAGGTATACTTCTTATGTCTATTTAGCTAGCTGTCTTCTAGTCTGGACTCCCACACTCTTGTCCCCAATGATTTGATCTTCTGGATGGTTCTTTTGAGTGTGTCTTGAGGGACCTTTTGAGTTTAATTCAGTATCTTTTGTTGTCTTGATCAGTTCATCATTATGTTGGTTCTCATCTTCATGATCATTTGGAGGATTGGCGCATCTTGTGCTTCTTGTTCTGTTTGATAGATCTTCGTCAAATCTTACATCAATGCTTTCCACAATCTTGTGTAGTCTTTTGTTGTAGCACCTGTAACCCTTACTCTTGGATGCATATCCTAAAAATATTCCTTCATCAACTCTTGCACCAAACTTTCCCAGTTTTTCATCATTATTTTTTATGAAACACTTGCTTCCAAAGACTCTAAAGTCTTTGATTGATGTTGGCTTACCATGCCATAATTCGTAAGGATTCTTGTCACAATTTGGTCTTAAATGAGATTTTTTAAGAATTTGAACAACTGTGTGTACTGCTTCTGCCCAGTAGGTTTGGGGAATGTTACTTTCTTGCATCATGGCTCTGGCAATCTGTTGTACTGACCTATTTTGCCTTTTTTCCACTCCATTCTGCTGAGGTGTTACTGTAATTGTAAACCGTTGTTTTGTCCCTTGTTCATTGCATAGGTCTACAAAATCATAGTCTATGAATTCACCTCCTCTGTCCGATCTGATGAACTTTAGCTTGCATCCTGTTTTATTTTCTGCCAATGCCTTGAATATCTTGAATTTCTCAAGTGCTTCAGATTTATATTTGAGAAATGCCACCCACGTCAATCTAGTAAAATAATATATTATCAGCATGCAATAAGATTCTCCACTTGGTGTATTAGTTCTTGAAGGTCCACACAGGTCCATGTGAACAAGCTGAAGAGGCCTACTTGTAGATAGTTTCTCTTTGGTCTTCAAATATGTGTGGGTTTGCTTGCCCAGTTGACAGGATTTACATATGGTATTTGGAGGCTTATTTATTGCAGGAATATCTCTGACTACATTCTTCTTGCTCAGACTGATGATGTGGTCAAACTTTAGGTGTCCTAATCATCTATGCCATAACCATGATTCATCAAGTTTTCTTATGTTGCATGCTTCATTCTCTTCTTTCAATATATAGACATTACTTTCTGTTCTAACACCTTTAATCAAGGTCTTTCCTGTGGTGCTCGATCTTACTTCACAATCTTGGGCTCCGAAAAGGACCTCATAGCCTTTATCACACATTTGATTGACGCTTATCATAATTTCTTTCAGCCCATCCACAAATAGTACATCTTGAGCCTTTCCTCTTCCATTATTCAGACTGACTAAGCATTTTCCTTTGATTTTCCCTACTTTATCATTGTCGAATGTTACATTTCCAGATTTCTTTTTATCAAAGGTTAGAAACTTGATTCAATCTCTAGTCATATGCTTTGAGCATCCACTGTCCCTATACCATTGGATTTGTTGATCTTGAGCTATTAGAGCCAGGTCACACTTATTCAATTTCTTTTTCCACTACATGCAGCTATTTGTTTGGTACCTTTCCTGAGAAGATGGAGCACATTATTTGAGCGGACATTTTTGAGACTTGTGCCCGATTTGATGGCAGTCAAATAATTTGATTATGTTTCTGAATGGATTATGTATATGAGTGAATTCTCCATTGTTCATAAATCTCCTTGAGTTTTCATACATCAGTCTTTGTCCATACATTTCGCACTCCATGGCTTTATGGCCGAACCCCTTACAATAAAAACAATACCCATGGAAACGATTAGTGTATATGGTGAATGGTTGTCCTCTCCATTTGTTTTCTTGAGGTAGTCTTTTCATTTTCTGCATCCTTTGCTAGTTGAAATCGATTATCTTTGTCTAACAGTATGCAGCAATATGTCCTAGTCCGTGGTAGGCAAGACAAGTGATATTTCTCATAGGAGGAAAGAATCTCTTTTGAAAAATTCTAAATTTTTCATATTCAGGAGTGTAAGAGCCTTTTTCAGTTGTCTGTTTCTTTATTTCGTTCTTTTTCATTTGAGGTTCCTTCTTGTTTATGTTTACTTCATTACAGGTCATGTTCTTGCTGGCTTCTAATTTTGTTGGAATCTTTTGAGTTGCTTCATTATCCTTTACAACTTTTACTAAAATGATATTCTGGTTATCTTCTACCTTGGATTTGTTGGTTTCTCCATTGTAACCTATCCCAGTATTTATGAGAGGAGATCTTTGAGCATTTAGTATTTTATTCAACTTTTCAGAGCTTGTGATTTGGATTTATGCAAGAACACAACAGAATAAACATATAACCATAAATACAAATATGCAGTGGAAATAACACTTCATTTCATTAATATCAAAGAACTGAAATTTTCTTACAGATAGAATGGAAATAAAACTAGCTAGGGTGCTGGTAGCTATCTCTGAGAAGAGATGTGGAAGATACAAGCCTCTGAACTGAGTGACAATGAGGCTCGAGGGCCTATTTATTATTTAGAAATAATGGGAAATCCTAAACAGCCAAAACCCTAACCGTAGGAGATGAAGCGCCAAAACTATGGGCCCCGTTTGGGTAAATTGGTGTTTCAACTTCCCAGGTGCGTAACTTTGGCATACGATCTCAGTTTGATGCGTACCATACCTCGTTAGAAATATCTATCCGAGGACTACAAATTTTGAATGAGCAACATCGGTCCATGGACCCATGTTTCTCTCTATTTTCCCAGAAAATATCGTTTAGGGCCTCAAAATGACTCCGAAAGTTCAGGACCTGAAAATCTGCTAAAAATAGTAAGTTGTGCTAAAAATGAAAAATTGAAAGAGACAATGGTGGGGCCCCAAGTGAAATAGGCAGGTGACCACCAATATCCACCTGGATCATTCCTCCCCCCTTAGGAAGCAATGTTCCCCATTGTGTTAAGTTCCTTCATGAGATGAGGAAATTTCTACTGAACTTGGTCCCTGGTGAACCACTTTCCTTGGTGCAGGAGTTGGCCAGCTTTGACAATCTGATACAGTTGGATCTTCTGTTGGTGAGTGTTATTGATTTGCATGTCCATGATACAATTTGTGGTGGCCTGTTCCATGCAGTTTGGGTTTAACTATGTTGGTGTGAGTTGTTCTGCAATGTTAGAGGTGTCCAGTAGAGGTGGGAAGCAAGGAATAAGGCAGTCCACATTGAATACTGGGTGCAGACCAAGAAATGGTGGAACACTGAGCTCGAAGGCATTGTTCCCTACAGCCTTGGTGATGGTGTACGACCTGTATCAGAGCGGTTAAAGCTTGCGGTGGGGTCCAGTGAGGCGCTCCTTCTGCTAATGTAGCCATACTTTGTCGCCCACCTGGAAGTTGTGTGGCACCCGGTGTTGATCATGGCGTTGCTTGTACTTAGCATTGGATCTGTCCAATATGTCATGAACCTATTTTTGGATGTGTTGAATGTGCTCGATGAAGCTATTTGGTTTGTCGACTTCAGACTGGACATGAGCCGAATCGGCATGAGTGGCTGCAAATGGCATGGCTACGTCAGTGGGACATAGTGGCTGGAATCCCAAGCCCACCTAAAAGGGGCTATGGCAGATTGAACTGTGGAGAGCCCAATTATAACTATGTTGTACATAGGGGAGGCTCTCATCCCATGTGTGTGGATGCTTTGAATTGTACATGCGCAGAATGTGTAAAATAATTCTATTGACGACCTCTGTTTGGCCATATGTTTAGGGATGGAAAGATGTGGACTTGGCGAGCTTGGTGTCCAGCATTGACCAGAGGCTAGACCAAAATGTGCTGAGTAACCTGCTATCCCGATCTAATATGATAGACTGTGAGATCCAAAAGTCCACCCACACTCGTTCAAAGAAGAGTTTAGCAGTGGCTTCTGCTGTGATATTCTTCTTGCAGGCTGCCATAATGGCCATCTTCGAGAATCTGTCGATGACCACGAAAACACAGTCATTTCCATGCTTAGTAGAAGGTAGGCCTGACATGTCATCCATGGAGATGGATTCCCAATGTCGACTAGGGGTAGGTAGCAGAGTATATAGGCCTTGCTTCTTGATGGTCGGTTTGGAAATGGTGCAGGCAGTGTAGGATCTGATGTGCTTCTCGACATCCCTTCGAAGGTTCGGCCAATAGAAATACTTCTACAGTACAACTACTATTTTCTAGACCCTAAAATGAAAAACGACTTGACTGTAGTGTGCTTCCCATATCACCTTGGCATGCTCGCTTGAAGGAACACAAAGGTGTCCCAGGTGACATAAAAGTGCATCTTGGAGGTGAAAATTTGGAACTTGCGTACCCCCCCAAGAGTGCCTTGTAAGTGTGGCCGAATTCTGGGTCGCTCTCGTAGAGAAGCGGCTAATCAGAAGTCTCATGCCCACAAGAGTTGAGAACGGTGGTGAGCACCATGATCGGTGGTCGACTGAGGCAGTCTGTAACATTATTGGTGCTACCCTTCTTGTACTTGATGTTCAAATGAAACTGTTCCAGATATGTGGACCACTTCTGATGGCGATCATTCTACAACTTCCCTTGTGTCTGTATGAAATTTAGGGGCTGGTGGTCTATGTGGATGATTGTTTCCTTCCCCAAAATTTAATGCTTGCATTTTCGACAAGCTTGCACAATGGAATACATTTCTTTGTCATAAGTGGGATACTTGCGAACTGTGTCAGACAATTTCTCACTGTGATATGCCACTGGATGTCCCAGTTGAGTAAGAAATACCCCAATAGTATAGTCATAGGCATCTATCTCGATCTCAAATGGTTGTTGTAAGTGTGGTAATGTGAGCACTGGGGCAGAACAGAGGCGATTTTTCAATTCTGTGAATGCCTTTTTTTGAGGTTCCGACCAAAAAAATTTTTCTCTCGTTCCTCCCTTGGTGACTTGACTCAAGGGCTAAGTGATATGAGAGAATCCCAACACGAACGTACGGTAGAAATTAGCAAGACCCAAAAAGCTGCGAAGCTCTATTATAGTGGTTGGGGCTGGCCAATCTCGAATGACTTGGATCTTGGTTGGATCCACATGCACCCCCCTTTCATCAATAATGTATCCCATATATTGAACCTGGGTCATGCCAAAAGTGCACTTCTCCAAATTGGCACACAACTTGTGTTTCTGCAGTGTTTGGAGGACTTGTTGGATGTGGTGAAGGTGCTCTTCCCAAGTCTGGCTGAAGATCCGAATGCCATCCAAGTACACCACTACAAATGAGTTGGTGAATGGCTGCAAGATGTCGTCCATAATCATCATGAAGGTTGCGGGAGAATTCGTTAAGCCGAAAGGCATGACCAGCCATTTGAAAAGGCCTTCCTTGGCTTTGAAGGAATTCTTCCACACATCGGAGGGTTCAATTGGTACCCGGTGATACCCAGACTTCAAGTTGATCTTGCTATAATATTTTGCACCTTTGAGTTGGTCTAGAAGGTCATCAATCCGTGGGATCGGGTACCTATTCTGGACAGTGATCTTATTCAGTGCCCGATAGTCAATACAGAGTCTACACATCCCATCCTTCTTTTGTACCAACACGATCGGGCTCCCACAGGGCGATGAACTTGGTCGGATGTGACCTTTCTACAACAGCTCCTGAATCTACCTCTTGATTTCATCGTTCTCAAGAATAGAGCACCGATATATTGGTCCATTAGGTAGCGGCGCACCTGGGGTCAGATCAATCAGGTGCTTGAACTGATAGTGTAGAGGAACCCTTGTGGGTGAGGTGAAGATGTCCCCTTATTCCTCCATAACCTTATCCATTTGTTGTTGTCGTGTAGAGGAGCCCTGTCTGGAGGTCGTGGCCATAGTATTCTTCTTGCCCTGGGGCAGATCATCAGGAAAATGAATTTCCTGGTTTGGGAAATGAGCTTACTGCATTTTTTTGCAGTAACCAAAGAGATAGCGGTAGGAGGTGGTACCTCTGGTATCCTGTACAACTTATTTCCCAAAGTAACAATAACAGCGCGAGGCCGAGACTCATACACAGCATGACGCTTCCACAAGTATGGTTGTCCTAATAATACATCAGAAACACCAATAGTAGCAACGTAACATAATACCTCATCCATGAAGGTCTTGATGCTATAGGGAAGGCAGCATCGCTGGCTGACACAGAGATCTCGTACTTGGTGAAGCCACCCGATGGTGTATGGATGTGGGTGAGCTATGGTCGACAAGCCCAACTGCTTCACAACGTCTGCTGAAATGAGGTTCTTTTGGCTCCCATTGTCGATAATGAACCATACTAGGGAGCCCTTTACCAACATCTGGGAGTGGAAGAGGCGTTCCTCCTCCTCTGGATCTTCCGGTTCCTCCTTCTGGATCTTCGTAGTGGCAATAGTGGCGTTGGGCTCCGCATCAATACTATGTTTCCCTTTGTCATTCCCCTTGTCAGGTTTTGATTTAGATTCGGAGCATGCATCTGACTCAGAAGCCCTCATCTCGGCCACCAACGACTGCTTGGCCTGACACTCACTTGTGTTGTGAGTGGAGCTCTTATGGAACTCACACCACTTTCCCGTGTCCTTCTTTGGCTTTGCGGTGTTTTTCTTTGCTTGTGGCTTCGAAAGGTTGTCTTTAGTCATCATGCCTTGGCCCTGTCCTTTGTTATGCGGTTTGGGAGCACCCTTCCCTTTCTTTTGATTCGCAGATCCAAAGTCTCACTTCTTCTGCTTGAATTTTTTCTCAATCTTGGCAGCATACCGGTATGTCGTACCAAGTGAGGAGATGTTGAGGAACTCCATTTCCTCTTGAATGTATCTGTGAAGACAAATACGATACTTTAGCACCAGATGTTTCTTTGAATCTTTGATACCCAACTTGGTGCACAGGGTATGGAATAGATTCGTCAGCTCATGCACATCTTGATCCCTTTGTTGTCACAGCGTGGTCCATTGTATGTACTTGTCCTCATAGCTCCCCACGGGATATTATTGTTCCTTGATGGCGTCTCAGAAAGAATTCCAAGTGGGTACAGTTGAGAACAGAGAGGGTTCTCTGTTGTCCTTTTTCTCACAGTGGGTTTCCCACCAGTCCTTGACATGTGGGGCAACTTTGAGGAGTGCAAAAATAATCTTCTCCCTGTCGAAAAAGTCATGAATCGAGAAATATCCTTCTAATAGATTCAACCATCTATCTACAGCATCTACATCTATTTGACCCTCAAATATGGGAATGTCAAATTTTACTTTTACCTTAAAAGGAGTCACACCTCCAGAGTGGCTGCTAGATGCAGATGCGCTGCCGGTGGGCAGCCATTGAAGGATCTAGGCAAAGTTATCCATCATCGCGTTCCTTTGTTTTTTAAGGGCCTCCTCGAGCAATATTTTGATAGGATCTCCTGCTCCCTCATATTTCTTTTTGTCCCCCATGGGCGTCCATCGGGGTTTGCGAGGCTGATCTTGCAAAGGTTCCACCAGATCAAGCCCTAACTCCTTATACCCCGACCTCATTGGGGACATGCAAAGAAAGATCGAGAAAAAGCAGACTGCTCTGATACCACTGATCCAGGTTTATGCAGGAACGCAACAGAATAAACAGATAACCATAAATACAAAGATGCAGTGGAAATAACACTTCATTTTGTTAATATCAAAGAACTGAAATTTTCTTACAGAAAGAATGGAAATAAAACTAGCTAGGGTGCTGGTAGCTATCTCTGAGAAGAGATGTGGCTGCTACAGGCCTTTGAAATAAGTTACAATGAGGCTTGAGGGCCTATTTATTATTTAGAAATAATGGGAAATCCTAAACAGCCAAAACCCTAACCCTAGGAGATGAAGCACCAAAACTATGGGCCCCGTTTGGGTAAATTGGTGTTTTAAATTCCCAGGGGCGTAGCTTTGGGATACGATCTTCGTTTGACGCGTACCATACCTCGTTAGAAAGATCTATCCAAGGACTACAAAGTTTGAATGAGCAACATAGGTCCATGGACCCATGTTTCTCTCTGTTTTCCCAAAAAACGTCGTTTAGGGCCTCAAAACGACTCAGGAAGTTCAGGACTCGAAAAATTGCTAAAAATAGTAAGTTGTGCCGAAATTGAAAAAATGAAAGAGATAATGGTGGGGCCCCAAGTGGAATAGGTGGGTGACCACCAATATCCACCTGGATCAACTTTTCATTCGTGGAGTGTTCATTGACAATTCCCTTTGGGTGTTTTCTAATTTATTTCTCAGGCATACTACTTCTTCCAACTTCTCTTGCTTCTGAATTTCATCCTTCATTTGCTTTAGTAAAGTGTCTTCCACCTTCTTAGCTTCTTCAAGTTCTACTTTCAACTGAATGAGGTCTTTTGAATTTGGTTCTTCTTTTACATATTTGAGGAGAATGTCTTTCTGTTTTCTGTACTTGAGTTTAAGTCTGTCTATTTCATCTAGGGCACTGCTTAGCTCCCCCTCAAGATCTACCTCACATTCTTCCTCATGTTCTAGAAGGAATCCTTCAGAATCTTCCTTGGCCATTAACATAAATTCAGAGGTTCCTTCTTCATTTGAGGTTTCATCTTGTTAGCCACCTATAATATTTGTTATAGCAAAAGGTGGCTAAGACTTTTTTGAGCCTTCAAAGAACAAATTTTATTACTAAAATTTTTTGGCTCTTGAAGACTCCCAAAGGCCTCATGCCTCTGCCCAAAATCTTCATCATTGTTCCCACTTTATACTCAGAAATTCTACTAATTTCATGAGAAAAGACTGCTGAAAAACCATCATTTTCCCCCTTCTCCCACTCAAAACTAACCTTCATTTTCTCCCCTTTTTCTCCATAAAACTCCCTTATTTTCATGATTTCTTTTCTTCCCTTCATGAAAATCACTTTTACAAGGTTAAAGACTCACTCTTTAACCATACCAAAACCGCCAAATCCATTAAAAACCTTGAAAATTTTCATGAAAAATACCTGTTTTTACATAAAGGCTTAAGCCCCCTTGGGCTAAAGTCCTGAACCACTTCCCCCACATGCCCACACCCTGGAATCCAGCACTAATCCTGTTCGGTGCTAATCGCATCGGAAATGTTCAAGTGCACGAGTCTTTGCGATGTTCCAAAGTTTCGATGCGATTAAGCTTTGCATCATATAAACTCTGATGCGATTAAAACCTTTGTATAAATATCCTGTGGGCCCGCCTCCGGCGCTTGAAACATTTACAATTTGTTCCCGATCCACTTTTTCCTTTGTAAAACCCGAAAACCCATTTATCCAAATTTTGATTTAAAAAATGCCAAAATCACGTGTTAAATATCAATGGGTAGATTAAAAAGACCCGATCGCGCATTCGCATCGAGGAATTTCAAATGGGTTGATTGAAAGACCCACATCAAAATTTTCGATGCGATTGGGTCTTATATATATATATAAACTTTGCCCCCCCCCCCGCCTCTCTACTACATATGACTTTCACCCGGGACCAAGTGTTAAAATATCCCAGGCGCAAATCGCATCGCAATATTCTAATGGGTTGATTGAAAAGCTCGGGCCCGAAGCTCCTATTGCGATTGGCTCTTGTTATATAAAGCCCCGGGCCCATTGTATTTCATATATCCAACGGCCCCGTAGTCGGGCGCCGACCATTTCATATATAAAAATCCTTCCCCGATCCATAAAAACCTTTGTTTTATTTAAAACTTTGGATTTTATATATTATAAGGGTTTTTCCGGCTGTTCGTTTCAAAGCTAATCCCCGCCGTTGATCATAAGCCGATCAACGGTCCGCGCAAACTCGCATCACATTTCTCAATCGCTGCGTTATATTTCTTCCCCCGATCGACCATTCCCCAATTCATTCTCCACCATTGATCTAATCCTAAGATCGACGGTCTGTGCCACATCACATCGCAACTTTCTGTCGGTGTTTTTTCTTGCCACCCCCGATTGCGATCCCCCGATTGCGATCCTCCGATTAGATCTGGACCATCCATGTGTCCAGATCGGACGGTCCAAAATCACCCCATCTCATTCACTCCCTCACTCTTCTTTGACCTCTTCCAGAATAAATCTCCACCGTTCTATGATTTCATCCAACGGCTACGCTCCTTCCCCGCCTTCTGAAGCAGTTAAACCTAAAAATGCAGGATTTTCTAATATTTTGTGTATATTTGCAGGGATGAATGGTTTTTCGTTATAACAAAAGAAAATTCAGAAGCAAGGAAAGACATTTCCTGTGCTTTTGATTCATCAAAAGAAACCGTTCGCAGGGTTCAAGATCTATGTTTCGTCGATGCTCTATGAGCATTGATGCCGTGAAGAGACCTGTGCGGCCTGCACATCGACAAGACACTGTGATTTAAATCACATTCAAAAGAGTATCATTTTTTGAAGATATAGCACAACAGAATGAAGATTGAAGACAGATTTTGGAATTACGGCTAAGAATGATTATCAAAAGCCTAATTCCCAAAATTAAAACACCATTAAAAGAATATCATAAGTGTTTAACAGGAAGAAAGGTCTCCACCGTCGCATTTGAGGTGAATTGATTCCTCTTGGCTACCACAAAGCCAGATGTTGCCTCAAACCATTCAAACAGAGGCTGAAGTTATTGATTAAGAAAATATCTGCCTCACAGCGCAGGCCAACAATTAATTCTGCTAAAGAAACTAGTGCAAACAAATATCAGCGGAGTTATTTCATCCTGGATAGAGCCTAAAAGTCAATAAAGCTCCCACCGAGCTTTGATATTAATTGTAAAATAGTTAATACAGTGAAACACCTGTAAAACTTTGTCATCGAGCCCTTCAAAGGCCGATAAGTCATCACTCTGTATTAATTGTTCTTAAGATCTTTTGTTAGATCTCACCTCCTCATTCTTCTATAAATACTTCTCTAGAAGATGAGAATCTGTTGGTTGCAGAACTTTGAAATACATTTAAGCTTAAACTTCTGACTGTAAATAGTGTTCACTGGCTCTTGGAGCTCTTCTTGCAATAGATAAGTTAGACTTAGATGAGTAGATGATTGCTGATATAAAGCATTGGACTTAAAGCTATAACTGGTTTGGAGTATCAATACAAGCTGATTTATGGGATCCTGGTCTATGTTGACGGTGATGTTTCTCTAATTGTAACTTGTTAATTTGTTTTTGTTTTCACTTTGTTTCAAATTCTCTTATAAAGAACATCATGCATAGGGTTAGGACCTACTGTATATCAGTAACCTTCTCTGACTGAAAATCTTTATATATATGTTTTCTTCCAATCTGTATTATCTAGGAATGATTTAATTCAGTTTAAGCGTAGGAATGTTGGCGTTCCCTCGTCTTATTGCCTTAGATGAATATTATTCTTGAATGTTATGTTCAGTATGAGTTAAGTAGAGATGAACTATGGAGGATATGGTGTGCCTTGGTCCTAGTTTTATCCCCAAAGGCTGTCTGAATATTTCCCTTGGAATGTGTTAAAAGCTGGCTAGTTTGGAAGTACTTACCAGATCTTAGGCCATTCTGTGTTACCGTTGTGTTGGTCTTGAAAGTAACCAAGTAAAGCAGAGCTAGGAGAGGATTTGTGGTGAGCCCGACCCGCTAGTTTCTACTCCAACAGTTGCCTTTAAGTTTTCCTTTGTTTTAAAGATGTTTTCTATTGAAAGTGTATCAAAGGCTGGCTAGTTTAAAAGTACTTACCAGATCCTAGTTTGCTTTTATGTTCTTCTTAAGTGTTTGTCAAAGGCTGACTAGTTTAAAAGTACTTATCAGATCCTGGGCTACTCTTTGTTCTGCATTTGTTCATTTTCCTTTCTTGTTGTATCATTTCATTCCATAAATAAAACTTCAAAGATATCTTTAGACATAGATGACTTGCCCCATGGACCACTCTTGCCTCTTGTTGTTCCAATTAAACCCTATTGTGACTCCATAGCCCAATGGACTAAAACCTGCAATTATCTATCTTTTTTGGCCAAAGTTTACTCTGATTGCTTGCAACTTCTCACCTTTGAAACTCTTTGCATTCAGGACTTTCCACCTCAAAAAGTAATCATGCTCAACCATCCAAAAACAAAAAAAACCCTTGGCCTTCATAACTAGCCTAATATCATTACCCCAAACGTCAAAGACAAAATCCATCTTTGCACTTATTGGAGAGATCCCTCTCGGGATTTAGGAGGGCTAGATCCTATAATCCCAAAATTGGTTGAAACGATGTTGTTTCTGTGATCGGAATTTGCCAATCTTGCTGATTACAAACTCCTAACACATCTAAGTTTTCAGATGCACTGCTATCTTGCTAAGCATAAAATGGTTTTTTATTGAATCTCTTCCCTTTCTGCCAGTTATTTGTTTTGGTTTTCTCTGTCTCTTGAGTCTGATTCTTTTTTTTCTTATGAGGACACTTAGATGCATAGTGGCCAACTCTTCCATAGTCAAAGCATTTAAATGGAAGTTTACCTTTATACTTGCCTGAGCCTCTATCCAATATTCTAACAAATTTGGTCTCTTCTTCATCAGAGCAGGAGCATGTATCTTCCTTTTCTTCTTTTCTCTTCTCAGCCTTAAAGGCTGCCTCCCTCACCTTTGACTTCCTCTATGGAAGTCTCATCTCGTAGGCTGTTAAGTTTCCATGTAATTGGTTCATGGTCAATGTTTCCCAGTCATTTGTTTCTTCTATAGTAGAAACCTTGGGGTTAAAACTAGATGGTAAAGATTTCAATATCTTTTGAACAATTACACATTATGTAATGGTTTCTCCTAGAGCTTTCATGTTATTCAGAATTTCTGCAACCCTTAAGAAGAAGCTAGCAACATCTTCTTCTTCATTCATTTTAATATTTTCAAAATGAGCTCTATAGACTTGTAGTTTGGCCATCTTCACCTTTTTATCTCCCTCATGGATACTTTCTAATGTATCCCATATTTCTTTGGCAGTCTTGTTGTGCATTACTTTGATAAATTCTGCCTCACATGGACAACTTAAGAGAGCATTCATGGCTTTGTAATTAGCTATAAAATCTTGTTTGGCTTCTTTCTCTGTGTCAGAATCCTTTGGGGCATATCCCAAATCAACAACAGCCCAAATTTCTATTCCTAGAGACATTATGTACGTTCTCATTCTTATTTTCCAGAAGGCATAGTTAGTGCTAGCTGTAAACAAAGGGGCTTTATTTGTTGAGCATCCTTCTAGACTAGCCATCTTGGGGACTTAGGATCTCCTTCCAGTTGTTAAAATGATACAGAAGGAACTAGCTCTGATATCAATTGTTGAACCCTCAATTAAACTGAGAGAGGGGGGGGGGGTGAATCAGTTTACTGCATTCAAGGTCTTGTAAAACTTTCTTTTACACTTATTTACACCTTGATTTCATGATCAACTTAATGTATAATGGAACAACAATCTTAATAAGTGAGTAGCAGGTATTAAGCAAATTAAATACAAAATATCAACACATAATCATCATGCACATAGACAACAGATATAAGTGGAAACCCATAAGGGAGAAAACCACATCTTATTATTGTTGTGATGCAAAGGCAAGCTCCAAATCCCTCTCACCATAGATTTTTCTAGACACCAACCTACAGGAGGCCACTACCTCAATTCTGCAAGCTACAAATTGCAAGGAAGCTCCAAATCCCATCTATTTTCTGTAGGCTACAACCTACAGGAGGCTCCTACCTCAGGCAACTACAACCAGACATTTATCAAGCTAGAATTTGATATGGAAGCACCAACTTCCTCACACTACAATGAAAATAAATGCTAATTTACCTGGATATAATCTCTGTTATGTTCCTTATTCACTGCTATCCTCCAGCCTTCATATCTGACTTATATCATCTTTGGATCTTCACAACTTCTCTATCTTCTCCTCTTTATTCTTACACTCTCTAACCTCCTGCAGCTCTCTTACATTCTTCTTCCTCTCTCATCCATTCTATAGTTCTCTAAATTCTCTTTTTCCATTGATATTACATCTCTTATACATATAGCTCTTGACTGATCACATTCTATAGGGAATATGAAGTGAACAGGCCTGACCCAATGCCCTCCACCCATTCGATTCCTCATTCTTCAGTTCAAGTTATTACATGAGAAATAATCATTACAACACTCATGGAGTTTTTCCTATGCCTACAGAGACTTTCCTTTGCATCACATACAATAAAATAATTAATGAATTTACATTTGCAGTTACAACACTATTTCAATTCAACCCTTTCAGCCTCTTGCTTTTCCGTTTATTTTGTCTTCTCTACCTGCTGTCCCTTTATCTTCTCTACCTACTGTTATATTTCTAACTATTCTGCACATCCGTCTTTTTCTGACTTGACCCATGCCTTTAAATTTTACATAGCCTCTGCCATACCTACATCATTCCATGCTCTTCTCTTTGTGTTGGGTCACTTATAATCTCAAGTACTGCCATCACGTTTAGACCTTCCCTCTTAACTCACAGCTGCAACTGCATCACACTGTTCTGCACGGGATCAGGTCCTTTTAACTACACGAGCCTTTCCTTGCCGTGTACAACCTTTTCCTTTGTTACCCGAGTCGACCTCTGCTTCCACTATTTTCTTCAAAAACAACGCATAATACATTAAGCTTGGACATGAAATACATTACTATTTACCTATGAACAATATCACGTCCACTTTCTTTACCGCACTTTGCACTTCGGTGTTCCCATGTGTTTCTTGCTATGCATAGCTCTTCCAACCCCCGATACGATTTATCAAAGGGAAACCTTATACCTTCAGATTTAAAATCCTTTAGACTTTTACTTTGAGGTTGCATTGCATCTGGTACTCTTATCGCATTTCGCATTTAGGCGATTCAACCTTGCTCTTACTATCTTCACTCTTTTGATCTTGCGACTTGCGATATGTGGGCTAGGTCCACGTCATCTCCATGTCATCGTGCCACATCACCTTTCCACATCATCGCCACGTCACTTCCACATCATCATATTCGCACTTCACATTTTCTGTGACCACTATGTTTGTGCGATTTTTCTCCTACCTCGATTGCGATATGCAATGGTAATATCACATCGCAATATCGGCTATCACAATATCGCAATATTGACTATCGCATATAATTTACCATACCATGTGAAATCATATCATATGTGATATGCGAACACATCACATACTAAAAAAATTACCTTGTGACCTGTGATTTCGATCTTCACTAATGTGATCGTCACCGTTAATTTTCCCAGATCTATGGTCCTTGCTACTGCTGGCACTTCCGATTGGTTTCTACCCTGCTTATCTTGCGATGAATCTTACCCATTCATTTCTTGCCTTTGCTGTTGCGATCTAATCGTGACCGTCCATTCACCTCACTTGGAATTCTTTAAATATTTCTCTGCCTTAGTCTATTTTCCGTTTGTGTACACTGTCCTGCTCTGTGACAACGGTCCCTCCACGCTACTCCTCCTGAGCTTGTTCTATATTCTAAGTGCACTGATCTCTCCTAACCTTGATCTTCTATTCGCTATTCACTCCGACTTGGGATTCTTTCTCTTGCTGTACGCCTTTGCTGCTTCTCTGTTTCCTTTGCTGCCTTTGTTGCATTTTTAGTTACATTATCTTTGCTTTAGGTTATGCTTCTATTGATGCTCTTTTGCCTCTATGGTGGTACTCCTTTCTTATCCTTTGCCATCAACGACAATATTTCCAACACAATGATGAAATGAAATAGTTAATTAAGAGTGATAGACTCAGTTAGCTAGAAGATTTCGAGTTAGAGGTAGTTGGTGAGATATGCAGAGTAATGCTAGTTGTAACAAAGTTCGAAGTGCAGTGGTGCATTAGTTAATGCAGGTAGTAATCAGTTTAACTAAGTTAAGTGAGTTAAACTCAGTTGTGCTAGTTGTAACTAAAGATACACTAGTGAGAGATCAAGTGAATTAAATATTAATTAATTCACAATCAGTGATCTCACATGCATATGAGGATTTACTATTATTAGTTGCATGCATGTCACATCTAGTGGAGACCCAATTAGGTTCCAGGAGAAAGGGAAGTTGACTATCAGTTGTAGGATTATTGGGTTGCACACATGCAATGAAACACCCATTGGAGTTCCCATGATACTTGCACAGTAATGGAAGGAAATAATTCCTATATTCTAGGGATTGCATTCATCATGGATTACGCAAGCAAGGTAGACTGTCTAGAGGCTAAGAATTGGCTATGTGTTGATCAGTTTTTTTCATGATAATGTCAGACAATTAGCTGAGTACTGGAGGGCTCTTGTAAGAAGAGTTTTTTATGTATTTTTTTCATGATCCATGTTGAATATACAATAGAAGATAGTGGGGTTTTTAGCTGTAAGCTTTCCCTAGGAAATTATCTATGTTGTGTGTGATTTGATTCCTCTTCATGTTCATGTGATTGGCGATTGTTTTTTTATTTCCGCAAAATATTTGTAGAAGGGATTCAGTATTTAATTTTAGTACGTTATTAGATTGGTTGAATCCAATATATACATGCATGTTGTATAATTTCTACATGGCATCAGAGCACAGGAAGTTGCAGAAGTGAAGTAGGAGATGAATTTGTGACTGGATAGAATTCGAATTTGCAGAAATACTTTCTTGGTGCTACAACTGATTCAAGATCAAAATTTATTTCAATGGCTTGAGGTTGGAGTATGCACTCGAGGGAAGCTCAAAATATATTTCTTGGAAGGACAGGATGGAGGCTACTCAAAGACAATGGCTTGAATGAATTCATTGAAAATGATATCCCTAAACTCGTTGTGAAAGATGCTGCAAATCTTGATGCATGGTAAAATGTTGAGATTCAACAAGATGATGAGCTTAGTGAAAAGTAAGCACCTTCACTACATGGGGCCCGCAGGCTATTTTTAGGTGTGTGTCTATTTTTAGACATGGTGAGCATATTCTATAAGTTTCAGGATGATATTTATAGATGGTTGGTCAAATGTGAAAAATAGATGAAATTCTATTTTTAGAATATTGGGTGAAGTCTATTTATAGATCTTTAATCTAAAAATAGATGCATGTTGATTATTATTAGCCCTTAATAATAATCCAACGATAAATATCAACTTATTCTCTTGGAGCACTTTATTTCAGTGAATAGATTTGGAAAATCAGTGGGCTAAAAGAATTATGAAATTCCTAGTGTTATTGGTGGCTCATGCATGGAGGAATCAGTTAGAACTGAAGTGGAAAAGTTGCGATAGAGTTGGAAGAGTATTTACGGGAGTTTTTATTTAGTTTAACTCAGTTAAGTGAGTTAAACTTAGTTGAGCTAGTTGTATCTAGTCTAACTGAAATATACACTAGTGAGAGTTTAGAGAATTAATTAGTTAATTAATTCAGAACTAATAAATTACTAACAACTAAAAAAATACAGAAGTTAACTACTTGCATGTCATATCCAGTGGAGACCGAGTGGAGAGATAGGTGAAAGGGTGAGATGGACTATCTGTTGTGACTATAGTGATGCATTGAATGCATCTGACACACATTGGAGATGCCAATGAGGATTGAAAAGTAAAGGCAAGGCCAATTAAAATTCATTCAAGGGTCTTCTTCAGCAGGGATTGCACAGTGGAGGCAGGCTGTCAGGAGGCAAGAAATTGGTGAATAGATATGCAAATCTCTACATGACAGTGTGTAATGATTGTTGATTGTACTGAGAGCTTGATGTACTAAGCTTTGTATGAGATTATTACATGATCCATTTATATACATAATATATTATAGTTGGTGTTTTTAGCTTTAAGCTTTCTTGTTAAACAATTGTGTTTATGTGTGATTGATTTTATTCACATGTGTTTGCAATTGAGTTTTAATTTCCGCAAGATTAACAGTGGAATGTTTCTGTAATTAGCAAGAAGATAAATATTGTTAGATCAGGAGAATCCGGTAATACATCAGTATTAATAAATTTCTACATGGTATCAGAGTAGTGTTGAGCATTGGAGATTGTAACTGTGAAGAGGTGCTGAGTTTTGTGTTGGTGGAAAATTAGAATTTGCTGCAGAAATTTCTTGGTGTGACAATTGCGTATTCATTGAAATGTCTTTCAATGGGTTGCGATTCGAGTATGTCCTTGAGGGTAGCTTGAATTACATAGCTTGGAAAGATAGGATGGAGGAGGTGCTTGAAGATAATGGACTAAAGGAGTTCATCGATAGCGATGTTCCTAAGCCTACTTCCAGCGATGCTGAATTACTTGACGCATGGAAAAAAAAGGTAGCGAAGATAAGAATAATTCTGTTCGAAGGTGTGAAAGACCATATTGTGTTAAGCCTTCATGGGAAAGCCACTCAATTTTCAATTTGGTAGGATTTTATTGCTCCTTTCCAAAGGAAAAGTGACCATAGGAAGTTGGCGTGGAAAGATAAGCTCAGAAAAATAAAAATGGATAAGGGCGACAATATTTCAAAATATCTTACGAAGTTTTTCCAATGTAGGGATGAGCTAGGAAGTGTGGGGATTACAGTTGCAGGTGATGACATGGTGAGCTTGGCTCTCCTTGGGCTTCCAAATATTTTGCACAGCTATGTAGACTCTTTCAATGGACCGGAGAAACTGCTACATTGGGAGCGACTTTGGTCGGATCTTGTGCAGGAGGGGATAAGGTGGAATACCAGGGATGGCTCTTCATAGAAGAATGACGATGAAGGGAATTTCACTTTGGCTTCCAAAGAAAGGAAAGGGAAGGGGAAGAAATCCCATACAAAATCCGAGGCTAAAGGTAAGAAGCTGGATTTGTCCAAAGTGAAGTGTTTTCACTGTCACAAACATGGGCATCTTGCCACGAACTGCCCACAGGAAAAGAAGAACAAGAAGGCTGCTAGAGCTGCAACTAGAGAGGCCTTAGCCTCACAATTTGAACTTGATTTCTCCTTGATCGCATGCTTGGTTTCAAGTGCAATGGGATCAGTGTGGTATCTTAATAGTGGTGCTTCCTTCCATATGACGGGAGACAAGAAGTTGTTTAGTGACTTGGAGGAGAAGGATCTCCAAATGCATATAGAGATGGAAAATGATGGTAGATACAATGTGAGTTGCATTGGAACCATTACCTTTGATAGGGAGTCAGGTAAACCATTTTTGTTGAAATATGTTATGCATGTTCTAGGTCTGAAGAAGAACTTGGTCTCTGTTGCAATGTTGGAGGACAAAGGTTATGACATTTTTTTCAGCGAGGGAAAAGCCTTATTGCGACATAAAACAATGGGTAAAACCAAGAGGATGGGGATTTGAGTTAAGAATCTCTACAAGCTGGAGGTAGATGGCTGCACTGCAATGATGGGCAAAGAAGAAGAAATGGTGAGACGGGATGAGGGTGAATTATGGCACAGGAGATTGGGCCATCTTCACCATGGTGCCTTGAATATTTTACAACAGATTTCTACTGGAATTTCCAAGGTACTCTTGTGAACTCAGATCAATGCAAGGGATGTACTATGGACAAGTTTCTGAAGACCACCTTTCATGAGAAGGATAACTGTGCTTCGGTGATCCTAGAGAGAATTCACACAGACGTGTGTGGACCTTTATCGGTTGCTTCAACAAAAAAACAGAGGAATTATGTTATTTTTGTTGATGATTATTCTCGTAGATGCTGGATATTCTTAATGCAAAAGAAGATCGAAACATTCTCAAAGTTTTGTGAGTTTAAAGCATTGGTGTAGAAGGAGTGGGGGAAGCAAGTGAAGGCTCTGCGAGCAATATTGGTGGTGAATATATCTTGAATGAATTCAAAGACTTATGTAGCAAAGAAGTAATTCAAAGAGAACTCATAGCACCTCATAACCCACAGTAGAATGGGATCGTGGAGAGGAAGAGCAAAATGATCGTGGGTGCTGCACGAGCTATGCTTGAGAGGGAGCTAGACTTGCATGCAGAGGAGAAACTTCTTGTTCCCAAAGATGAGCCTCTAGATGTGGATCAGCCATAGGAGGAGATTCATGGAGTGGAGGAGTCCAATCATGTAGAACCAAACATCAGAAGTGGCAGAAAGCGTACTAGAGACGCTGAGAGACTGAAGCTTGATGCGGGACAGAATGTAGGAGTCTCTACATCATAGTGCAGATAGAGACAGTCACTTGACTGATTTACTAGATACATGGCTCTTAGGAGAAAGTGTATCATGACAGAGCCATCTTCTTTTGAAGAAGCAGCATAGGATCCCACATGGGTAGATACCATGGTGGAGGAGTATGACTCCATTGTCAGAAATAGTGCTTGGGAGATTGTTCCAAGGCTAGTGGGTAAATAAGTTGTAGGATCAAGATGGATCTATAAGGTAAAACAAGTTACTGATGGGAGTGTCGAGAATTATAAGAAAATATTTTTTGCCCGAGGCTTCTCACAGATCGAGGGGATTGGTTATGAAGAAACCTTTGCACCTTTCGCACATTATTCTTCCATAAGGACCATCCTTGCTCTCTCAGCGCAGATGGGTTGGGAAATTCATCAGATGGATGTGAAGACTACATTCCTTAATGGGATCTTTGAGGAAGAGGTGTACATTGAGTAGCCTAAAGGATTTGAGATCTTCAAGAGTGACTCGCATGTGTGCAGACTCAAAAGAGCGTTGTATGGGCTGAAGCAAGCACCACGTGCTTGGTACACATGGATCGACAGCTATTTCACTGGACTTGGCTTCACCAAGAGTGAGGCAGATGAAAACCTGTACCAAATTGTGGTGGAGGGTAAGTAGTTGATACACTCATGCAAGGCAGATCTTGCAAAGGAGTTTGAGATGAAGGATTTGGACCTCCTTCATTATTTCCTTGGATTGGAAATATGGCAGCAAGAAGGTGAACTCTTTGTGTCTCAAGGAAAGTATGCTCAAGAGATACTTGGTAAGTTTCACATGGAGGATTGTAGGACCATGGATACTCCTGTTCCAAGAAATTGGAGGAAAGAGGATGTTACATCGGCAGAGGTAGTGGATGCCATTGTTTATCAACAGTTGGTTGGTTCACTCATATATTTAGTTAATACAAGATCGGAGATATGCTATGTGGTGAACCGATTTCACAAGCAATGGTTAAGCCTACCAAGCTCTTTTGGAAGGAAGGAAAGCACGTCCTAAGGTATCTCAGGGGCACATATGAGTATGGTTTGTGGTACAGACAGAGGGATGAGGTGAAGTTGCATGGATTCACAGATGCAGATTGGGCAGGCAGCCCAACGGATAGAAAGAGCACATCAGGAGGGGTTTTTAGTATTGGATCTACAACAGCTTCTTGGTATAGCAGGAAACAAAGATCCGTGGCACTCCGTTCAGTGGAAGAATAATACATGGTAGTGAGTCAAGCTGCATGTGAGGCTATCTGGATGAGGAAGATCCTGGTCGGTTTTTCCAGTTCTCATTTAGATCCTACAGTGATACATTGTGATAATCAGAGTTGCATTAAACTCTTGATTAATCCTGTGTTTCATGATAGATCTAAACATATTGACATCCGGTATCATCATATCATTTATTGTGTGAAACGGAAGATCATGTTGCTTCAGTACATTCTTACGGAAGTTCGGGATGCAGATATTCTAACGAAGGTGCTCGGTAGGAGAAAATTCAAATAACATAGAGGCAGGATCGGGGTGAAGGATAATCCCTATCTTGTTGAGAGGGAGTGTTGAGATTCAACAATATGATGAGCTTAGTGAAAAGTAAGCACCTTCACTAAGTGGGGTCAACAGGCTATTTTTAGGTGTATGTCTATTTTTAGACATGGTGAGCATATTCTATAAAATAGACACGGTGAGCATATTCTATAAGTTGCATGATGCTATTTGTATATGATTGGTCAAATGTGAAAAATAGATAAAATTCTATTTATAGATCGTCAATCTAAAAATAGATGCATGTTGATTATTATTAGCCCTTAATAATAATCAGACAATAAATATCAACTTATTCTCTTGGAGCACCTTATTTCAGTGAAAATATTTGGAAAATCAGTGGGATGAAGGAATTACACAATTCCTAGGGTTATTGGCGGCTCATGAATGGAGGACTTAGTTAGAACTGAAGTGGAAAATTTGTGACAGAGTTGGAAGAGTAGTTATGGGAGTTGTTATTTAGTTTAACTCAGTTAAGTGAGCTAAACTCAGTTGAGCTAGTTGTATCTAGTCTAACTAAAATATGCAACAGTGAGAGTCTAGTGAATTAGTTAATTAATTCACAACTAATAACTCACTAACAATTGAACAAATACAACAGTTAACTACTTGCATGTTAGATCAAGTGGAGACCCAATGGAGAGATAGGTGAAAGGGTGAGATGGACTATCTCTTGTGACTATAGTGATGCATTCAATGCATTTTACACACATTGGAGATTCCATTGAGGATTACACAATCAAGGCAAGGCCAATTCGAATTCATTTAGGGGTCCTGTTCAACAAGGATTGCGCAGTGGAGGCAGACTGTCAGGAGGCAAGGAATTGGTGCATAGATATTCAAATTTCTTCATGAAAATGTGTAATGATTGTTGATTGTATTGAGAGCTTGGTGTACTAAGCTTTTTATGATATTATTACATGATCCATTGATATACATAATATATGATAGTTGGGTTTCTTATCTTTAATATTTCCCATTAAACAACTGTGTTTATGTGCGATTGATTTTCTTCACATGTGTTTACATTTGAGTTTTAATTTCTGCAAGATTAACAGTGGAAGGATTATGTATTTAGCAAGAAGATAAATATTGTTAGATCAGGATAATCTAGTAATACATCAGTATTAATAAATTTCTACACAAAATAAAGTGGCAAAAGATAGGAGGATCCTGTTGGAGGGAGTATAAGACCACATTATCTCAAGCCTTCATGGGGAAGCCACACCATATGCAATGTAGAAGGATTTAAAAAATATGTTCCAAAGAGGTAGTGACCATAGGAAATTTGCGCTCAAAGATAAACTCTGGAAGATCAATATGGAAAAGGGCGATAACATTCCAAAATATGTAAAAACGTTTGTCCAATATCGAGATGAACTGGGGAGAATTGGAATAACAGTCATTGATGATTATTTTGTGAGCTTGGCTCTCCTAATACTTCCAAAGAGTTGGAACAGTTATCAATGCTTTTTCAATAGAAGAGAAACATTGCCATATTGGGAACGACTGTGGTTGGATTTAGTGTAGGAGGAGTTCAGACGGAACAATAGAGATGGATCTTCATCTAAGAATTAAGATGAAGAGGATTTTTCTTTGGCTACCAAGATGAGGAAGGGGAAGGGCAAGAATTTCCAGTCTAAATCCAAGTCCAAGAATGGAAAAAAGTAGTACATTTCCAAGGTGAAGTGTTTTCACTGTCACGAGTATGGGAATTTTGCTACTAACTACCCACAAAGGAAGAAGAACATGAAGGCTGGAGGATCTGCAGCTGGTGAGGCCCTTGCCTCACAATTTGAGCTTGAATTCTCATTTATTGCATGCATGGTCTCCAATGCATTGGGATATGTGTGGTATTTGGATAGTGGCACTTCCTTTCACATGACGGGAGACAAGGAACTTTTCAATGACTTGGAGGAAAAGGACATCCAGATGCATATTGAAATGGGTGATGACGGGTGATACTGTGCTACCGAGATTGGTACCGTTACCTTTCATAGCCAGTCAGGTAAACCCTATAAATTAAAATATGTAATGCATGTACCACGTCTGAAGAAATTTTTTGTCTCAATCACAATGTTGGAGGATAGAGGCTATGATGTTTTTTTTGAAGGAAAAGCTTTCATGCGACATAAAACAATAGGACAAGCCAAGAGGATAGGGATTCAAGTTAAGAATCTCTACAATATGGAGGTAGATGGTTGTGCAACAATGATGGGAAAGTCAGATCAAGTGGTGAGATGGGATGAGGGTGAATTATGGCACATGAGATTGAGCCATCTTCACCATGGAGCCTTGAAAGTCATGCAGTATATTTATACTGGTCTTCCCAAGGGTACAGTTGCATAGTTAGACACATGCAAGGGATGTAATATGGGAAAATATGTAAATTCCACCTTTCATGAGAAGGAAAACCGAGCTTCGGGGATCCTTGAGAGAGTTCACACAGATGTGTCTGGTCCTTTCTTTGTTGATTTGACAAAAAAACATAAGCAGTATGTAATATTTGTTGATGATTTTTCTTATAAGTGTTGGATCTTATTCATGTAGAAGAAATATTAGACATTCTCTAAGTTCTGTGAGTTTAAGGCACTCGTGGAGAAAGAGTCAGGGAATAAAGTGAAGTCTCCTAAGAGTGATAATGGTGGAGAATACATGTCTAACGAATTCAAGAATTTCTGCAACAAAGAAGGAATTCGAAGAGAACTCATAACACCTCATAACACAAAAAATAATGAGGTCATGGAGAGGAAGAACATAGATATTATGTGTGAAACATGAGAGATGTTGCATCATTAAGGCATACCGATGCATCTGTGGGTGTGTTATGCTATGCAACAACTCCCCCCATTTTTATTTTCAAAATAATCTAGACCTTAGATAAATAGAAATAGGGACCCTTCTTAAAAATGTATTTTGTCTTTTGATAAAAATCAAACTCCTAAAAACATCATCGCTTTTATTAAATAAAAAACATAAAACAAAAAAAGTAATTAATAAAACATCCTTATCGCAAATCGCATTCTGCATAAATCTTTTCTTATTAAAGGTTAAAACAATAAAACAACGAAATTGCGATTTTGCGATTGCTGATTTGAAGTTTTGCAAACGACATTATAAATCACATATCATGGATTTACGTTGTAAAAATTTAAGTAATTCTTACCAAAGTTTCGATATTGTGATTTTGCGATACTATGACCTCTGCGATTATGTGATTTCGCGATATCACGAAATCGCATATCGCATAAACAAAATGTAATACGATTCATAAAGATAGGTTCAAAGGGCGTGATGTGATGGATTTGACAGGTCTGAATGAAGGTTTTACGCTAAAATAAATCATGTCAGGAAATAGTAATTGTGTTTTATCATCCCAATGTAAACAGTTATTGATTCATTATGATTAATTAATGATATAGTTGTTTCCTGGATTTTTTCTTTCAAAATAGATAATTTCAATAGATCTTCCATCGTTTGATCATTTAATCTGTCTTTAATAGGGATTTTCCTTCAAGATATGTCCATACACAAAATGATTTAGAAACACGACAAATATATTATTGAAGAACTGGAACGAACAGAAATGTCACCCATAGTCTTAGATATGGTTTGTACTGTAGATGGAGGTGCTACGAAATGGAAAGCTATCTACACTATACTTGAAGACGAAGAGCTAGAAGTAGTGGAAGTCACGGCGACTGCCGATGATGCGACACCCTCAAATTTATAGTTCAAAGATATTGCATGCTCTTTCCTCCATAGGATAGCAGCAAGGGCTACTCTTCTTCCATATACCAACATGATTAGGTGGGTGCTCAACAATTCAACAATCAAATATAGACGATTAAGAACCTTCAAGAATGAGATTCTAGGTTCTTTCAGAGATGAAGATCTGAAAATCATGTATAAGCTGCCCGACCTGGAAGACATCTAAAACAGTTAGTTTGTTGCAACGTTTCCTAAGAATAATGATGACCCATTCAAGGCAATTCAAGGTTGGAGGAAACTAGATAACAAGTTCAAATATGAGAAAATAGGTATGTATTCTATCGCATCAAGTGCAAATCCCTACAATTTTACAGTAGCAATGTTATGCAGATTATATGGTCTAACTGATAATACCAAGTTCTCCATAAATTGGCTTCCCCTAATGGAATCCTGTGTTAATTCCCACATAATGAATTGGGCGACTATCATTTCTGAGAATTTAGTTAAGGCAATTAATTAATATCGCCAAACAAGAACTTCCTCCTCCAAATCTGTTCCCCAGTTTTCCATGAGTGCATATATTTTTGACGCCATTTGTTTTTCTACCAATTGTCTAGTTATGGGATGGAAATGGACTCCGGAAGATCTTACCCTGATTCATCTGAATCATAAAGAGATATGGGAACATAATTATGTACTACATTTCCACATGATATGTTATGGAGTTGTACTACCATTGCATCAACTAATGTTTGACAGAATGAGCCCTAGGTTCACTAAAGAAGCCATTTCAGACCTTCAAATGATAGGGATATATTTTATTGAAGAGTCATTTTCATACATCAGAATTTTTGGAAGCTCTACTCCCTCGCATGTTATTCCTTTATATGTTTCAGATAAATTGATAGCAAGAGAATTTGCTTACCAAAATGTTGGTAATGGACTCATTGAATCTTTGAAACACAATAAGAAGTCTTTATGGCCAAGTTTCCAAATTTCATCTGGTTCATTCCCACTCATCAATTTCAATCATGCATTGAAATAATGTCAGAAGATTGAGATTTTGAAGCTCCCCATTTTACCCTCAAGGCAGTTCGACCCAGAAAATATTGCTAACAAATTTACTCTGTCAATCAAACTCAAGCCTATCATACACACTGTTGATAGATTTGAAGATATTTTGCAATCTGTTGGGACTTTTGAAGAAGTCTAATTTTTTTTCAAATTGAACCTGAATCGAGAAAAAGTACAGAGATTCAATGAATAAAAAGAACAAATACTCAGACATATCCCTCAATATGTCTTGATTACTAGTTATATCACTGAAGCAAGCAAAGAAATCAGAGCAGAACAATTAGATTCGCAAAATCAAGGTGAGGTAGATAAATTCCAGACTTCAGTCAGAAACATAGTGATAAATACCCCAGAGGTATCATCTTCATAGGAAAATACAGAATTTCAGACTCCACCAGGACAAGTAGTTTCAGCAAAATAAGTCATTGAAAATCCCTGGATAATCTCGCAAGACAAAGAAATCATTCCGAAAAATCCTACTGATGAGATTGTTCTCAAGGTGACTGATATTCCCCCACTGGATGTATTTTATAGCCCTCTTCATAAAGCAGTAGTTAGAAAGAAAATAAAAAGAATAAGGATTGAAACACCTCCAGGAAATGAAATTATGGAAGTAGTATGGAAAGACACTCGTTAAAATCCAATTGAAAATCTGACTCAGCTATCTCAGTTCGCTGGTGCATACACCGCTGCAGCAATGGATAAGGCAACAAAAGTATCTATTTTGGTTCAGGAAAAGGATGACAACATCATGCAGCTACGACAACAACTAGATGAAGAAATAAACACTCTAAGTCAGAAGGTTTAATATCAACTCCTCAAAGTACAACAAGAGATGGAAATGCTTAAGATAAGTCATGGAAATGACTTATCTAGCAAAAACTCACTGATTGAAGAATTGAGAGAATATCTTACCAAATATGAAGGTATTCCTATGATTCAAATGGAAAGTGGCATCCACCCATGGTATTCATCTACCCATGTTATCGATCCACCCATGGAATTTACCCATGGTATTGTAAGTGGTATCTACCCATGGTATTGACCCACAGTATTGTAAGTGGTATCTACCCATGGTATTGACCCATGGTTTTGACCCATGGTATCCACCTATGGTATGTACACATGGTATTGTAACTCAAAAAAGGCTATAAATAACAAGCCTTAGTTTGTAAAAGGATAGATTGTCCACCAAAATGTAGCTTCTACATTTATTCTCTGTTTTAATAAAACAAGTTTATTTCTGGTTTTATTTGTTGTGTGCTCTCTCTTTTTTTTTGGCATTTTAATTTTGTAGATGTTGTGAGTTCCATTTCAAATTTTTAGATCTTGGGGGCCTCCCCCCAAGATCCGGATTAGTAGTATCAGATTCATGTTACGAATCCATGAGAATGAGGGTTTGAAGCATATTTCAGTTTCAATTTTTGGCAGCAATCTTCAGCAAACTCCATGAATTTCTTGGGCGGCGAGTTTGTAGATCAGATCTAAAAATTTTGGTGAAAATTTTACAAAATTTAAGACCAGATCTGGATTCCTTGTGCAAAAACACCCAATTTCAAAAAACAAATCGATCGAATCGGAGTCCAGATGTGGGAGTTATCGTTGATTTAAAATCAACCATTTTTTTTTAGAAATTTTTTGATGACGGGACAGTTTCAGCGTGAATCTGAGAGTCTAGGGTCTCCAGATTTCGATTTCAAACATATGGGAAGATGAAGAATGATGATTCAATTTCCAAAAACAGGTTATAGTAAATATTCTGAGTTATATTGACCAAGCTATGCTCATTTTAAATTTGGAGCAGCATTTAGAGCAGGTTCCCTTTGGAGACGTGCCCTCCCACCCCGCTTTAGTAGGCACCCGCTTCACATTCATCAGTTTCAACATAGCAGCATTCGGCTTGGGTTATTTGGAGAAGTTCCATCCCACCCCAAGCTATGTAGGCACCTGTTACTTCATCAACAATCAGCATCACGGTTATGGGTCAACTGCACAAAATCCTTCTCATCGAAGTCCATTTTCTAGGCAGCACACTGTTAGTAACATAGTTGGTCACAAGCATTACAGGGTATCTCTATCCTCAGATATTCATTTGTCATGGTTTTGGTTCATCCACAAACCCACACTTCATCGAAGTCTATTTGCTAGGGCGCACACTTTCCATATCATAGTTGGTCACAAGCATTACAAGGTATCTCTATCCTCGGATCTTCGTTCATCATTGTTATGGGTTAACTACAAAAAAACCTTCTCTTTAGTGGCTCTTCATATTCAACAAAGGCTTCTTAGGAGGGAACTTCACGTAATGGGGACCATTGTTTCTTAAGGAGGGAGGAATGATCCGAATGGAAAATGGCATCCACCCATGGTATTCATCTACCCATGTTATCCATCCACCCATGGTATTGTAAGTGGTATCTACCCATGGTATTGACCCATGGTTTTGACCCATGGTATCCACCTATGGTATGTACACATGGTATTGTAACTAAAAAAAGGCTATAAATAAAAAGCCTTAGTTTGTAAAAGGACAGATTGTCCACCACAATGTAGCTTCTATAGTTATTCTCTATTTTAATAAAACAAGTTTATTTGTGGTTTTATTTGTTGTGTGTTCTCTCTTTTTTCTAGCATTTTAATTTTGCAGATCTTGTCAGTTCCATTTCAAATTTTTAGATCTTGGGGGCCTCCCCCCAAGATCCGGATCATCCTACTATAGAGGAATTCATAAAAGAAGCATTGCAATTAAATGCCTTACTCTCAAAAAAATAAAACCTATTTTTTGTGCAAATGTCAAACATAATTCCACACCTAGAAATTAGTGAATAGTTGACTAATACAATCATTGATCAAAGAATTTATTTCAATGAACTCAATACCAAAATCCCTGATTATATTGAATGGCAAGATTCGGAGAAAGGAATAAAGTCAGGTCTCCCAAAGATCAAGAACACTTTCAAAGATATTCGTTATACTGACTGGGATGCACAGGTGAAACAAGCAGAATTGGCCATAGCCAGAGCAACAGCTATATCAAATAATATGGTCAAAATGATTAACCACATATTGCATACTTCTGGTCTGATTAAAGAAGGAAATCACAAATCTATTCCTGATCTCAGAGACTTAGAGAACAGTTGGAAAGATGCAGGTCAACTCCGAGAAGAAGCACTTACACAACTGAAAAAGACTGATTGGGAAGCATACTGGCGGCTACTGGTTAAACGTCACAGTCAGATCATGACACTGAATTTTTCTCTGAATTCCATACAAAAAATACACCCACTTTTACTGGATGCTATATTTGCTATACAAATGAAGACACAGTTCGGGAAACCTCCACAAGTTCAACTGATGTCTGATATTTGTGAGCAGAAAAGCAGAGCTGGTACTAACTTATCATTGGGCATGATTATTAGTTAGTTTGTTTTTATAATTTCAAATTTTAGCAATTAGATACTAAGACTGAGGAAGGTTGTTTTAAACCACCTCATAAGATGTTTTGTATAATCTATTTTTGTAAGTATTTAGTATAGTATTTAAACCCTTCTCATGCATTTAGAGAAGGGTCAATAATTTTATTGAGAACATTTACAAACAATGCTTTACTGTAAGTTTGTGGATGCCTTGATAAAATAATGGAACATGGCCTTTTCAGTTATATATCATTTTGTTAATCACTTTTGATGAAATTTTGTATTCTTTGAAAGACTTATTGGTAGAAGAGTTAAATGTGGCCTATTATCACTGATCAGATGAACAGGACAATACACATATGGTATTGTTATCATGTATGCTAAGTCTGTTTTGAATATTAGTGATGAGTACAACTTTCATGAATTATATATGAAATTAATTATTTCTGTTTGAAATATCAGTTGCACTATTGTACGATATAAAGATAGAAATTGGTTTGTTTTATATATGATCATTATAATATATGCGATATGTCTCACACTTTCTTCTGATTAACTATTTTTTCAAGAGAATCATCTTACAAAAGTATTAATTCTATTAAATCTGTGATGATCTAAATCATCACAGATTGAATAGATGTCATTCTATATCGCATCAAATTACTATTATCTCGGGTTATATTAGATTAGACTTAATTCAAAAGTTTTACATTTTAGAATAATTTTGTTTTATTTTTTTAGTAATTCTTCATGAAAATCCTTTGAGAGAAACCCAACAATCATATAAAAACCCAACTCTGGGAAACTGGTCCCATTACACCCAGTCGGAGCCACTATCCCAAATGGAAAAGGAACTGTGTTAAGGTCCGGACCGGGTGGTTATACCCCTTGTTGTTGCCACATATTTCTGAGGCCTCATCATTTTGGGTGCTAGAAGGAGGGCCTGAGTATGAATCACATATAAATCTAAAACTCAAACTAGAAGCCCTCATAAGAGTCTATCTCCCCAAAAGCATCCTACAACTTCCCTATAACATTCTATAGCACCAACTCAGAAATCAAAAATTGTAGAAACGTTTCCCTCATCTCCTGAAATATCTCAAAATTCATCTGCTTCAGAATTCACTCCCGAGTCTCCCAAAGTTCAGTATTTAATTCAAAAATTAGAAGGAATATCTATCTCTACTAAAAATCCTGTTAATCCAGAAGCTTTTTAAGAAATCATTACTTCTCTATTTAGAGAAACTGGTATATTAACTAGATCCAAAAGTGAGAAACTTGGAATTCCACCTTTTGAATTTCCAATTGAATCATTTCGCAAAAAAGTTTCTGTATCCAGATCTAAGTCAAATACAAGTGAAGTCACATCAAATTTTCCTTTAGTTACTTCTTCACATCCTCTTACTCAATCTACATCTTCTTATTCTTCCATTTCCTCTACTCAAACAATCAGTACTATCACAAGTAGTATTGTTCCAGTTGTAAGTTTTTCATCCATTCCCCCTACTTCTGGATCTACTTCTATATCTTCACAAACTTCAAATCTAGTTATGGCTAATCAAAATTGGACAAATCCTGGTGCTGCATTGATAGCAAATCCAAATCCTCTTCCAGATCATCCAGAAAAATAGCTACCTAAATATAATCTAGATGATGGTCTTCCTTTGGAAGAACATATCAATAATTTTATGTTAGCCATGAATCTAAATGGAGTTTCTCATGAAGGTATTGTAGTTAGATTGTTTCCTTATACTTTACAAGGATCTGCATGATCATGGTATATTTCACTTCCAGCAGGATCTATTGCCGATTAGGAAACTTTTGAGCAATTATTTCTTGCAAAATTTGGAGATGATAGAACTTTTACATCTTTAATCAGTGCTCTTTCTAATCTAAAGAAAAATTCTGGTGAAAGGATCGACGATTTCAACTCTAGATTTAAAAAATTATTAAACAAAATCCCTGCCACTTCCAAGCCTGCTGTTAATGTACAAATAGAGTTGTATATTTCCTTTTTTCCTTCTAATATAGCTATTTTTGTAGATAGAGATGGTAAAACCACCCTTTTAGAGAACATGAAAGAATCTCTCGCTATAGAGAAAAGAATCTTAGCATTAGAAAAATGATCATAAATAGAAGACAAGAAATCAAAGAAAGTGACATTTAGTCAAGATTCCAAAAATAAAGTCTCGAAAGATCCATTTGATATTGAAGGTCTTCAAAAAGTATTAAGGACTATATCAAATGACATGATTGAAATAAAGAAACAGGTCGTTGCTAAAACATCAACTCCTAAGAAATCATTTCGCCCATTTAAGAAAAACCTTTCTTCAATATCTCAGCCTCCAAATGTGATTTAGAATGCTTAATTCAATCAAGATACTGAAGATCCATCACCATCCGAACAAGAACCAGAGTCTGAGGAAGAAGTTGAATTGAATGGGTTATGGGATTTCATCCTCCCAACAAAAGAAGAAAGAGAAGTTATGCCTATGTCTACAAGAAATCTTCCTCTGATTCAACTATATCAAATCAGAAACATAAATCTCTCCCCATAAAGGAGAAAACAATAGCCAAAAAATCTAAAAATGTTCAGACATATCCTATTTCACCTGATCCTATTACAACTTCCAAAACGTTGATAGTTTCAGATAGAGTGGAATATAATATAGTTGAAGATATGAAAAAGACCAAAGAAAATATTTCATTACATGAAATTACCAAACTCAAACAACAACAGAAAATTTTACTTAGAGAACTCAATGCAATCCTTGTAGAGCCTATACAACCACCAGTTATAGCACAAGCTTCTAAAGATATGGGAAAACCTCCATCATCTTCAAACAAAGTAAATTCCAATGATATTTTTTTAATTGGTGATAGATCTATTTCTCACACTCCTCCTTTACTTTTGACTTATGATATTTTCAACAAAAATGTTCATAAATGTCTTATTGATTTAGGAGCTTCTTCAAACATCATGCCAAGGATAGTGTGTACAAAATTAAACATCACTCCTCAAAAATATGTTGTACATATAGTTCAATTGGATAGAACAAGAGTCAAAGTTATTGGAGAAATGTTGTCAGTATCCATTATATAATCATCTAGTCCAAAGTTACTGCAAGTAATTGATATTTTAGTCGCAGACATCCCTGAATTTAATGGTCTTATTCTAAGCATGGATTGGTCTGAAAATTTACTTGGATATTTTGCTACTTATTGGTCACACATGTGGTTACCATACAATGGAAAACCAAATCAAATCAGGGTTGAACATGAAAAATTTATGAATCATAAAGTCACCGAACTAGAAGAAGAAAATGAACATGTAGCTTTCACCAATAATATTATTGGAAATGATTCAGATGAATCGTTTCTTGGATCATTCAATGCCTAGATTTCACCTTTTTTAACAAACACTGTTATTTCTCAAATTGAAAACTTTTCTCAAACATACACTTCTAGATGTGTTAATCTTAGCAATCAAATTCCAAAACAGTATTTATTTTGGACTCTATACTTTGATGGTTCAAAATCAGAAGATGGTGTAGGAGCAGGTTACATTTTAATCAATCCACAAGGAGAGAAAACAATGATAGCTTTCAGACTTGAATTTCAATATACAAATAATGCCACTGAATATGAAGCATTGATACAAGGTATGTGTAAAGCTATTGGTTTAAATGTTAAATATTTGTAGGTATATGGAGATTCTGAAATAATTATTAGATAAGTCATAAATACAATTCATTGTATTTCTGGACATTTGAAACACTATCAAACTTTAGCTCAGAGTCTTATATCCCATTTTACTACATTTAATATCTCCATAGTTCCTAGATTACAAAATGCAAGTGCTGATTTACTTGCTAATGTAGCATCTAGACTTATACCATTAGAAGAATTTAGCCTAGATAGATTTTCATTTGAGTTAATTTTTAGGCCTTCCATTCCTGATAATGTAACAAATTGGAGAGTATTTAATAATGATGCAAATATAGTAGACTTTCTTACATCACACAGAGCTTATGAAGGTCAAATCGTAGATGAACATGAACATGATTTACAGATTGAAGATAAACCAAATACTAATCCAATTCCCAAATCTGTAGTCAAAATGAAAGATCTCTATGATTTGAAAGATAAGTTTAAGAATATGACCAAGTCAAAAACTCAAAGTTATACTTTAAAATTTGAATTGATTAATCTTGGTACATCAGAAAAACCCCAAAACATTAACTTAGGTCTTGGTTTAAAACCTGAAAAAAGGATGTCATTTATTAAATTGCTAAAAACATATAAAAATATCTTTGCAAGGGATTATTCAGATCTTAAGACATGATACTTCCATAATTCAGCATACCATACCTATGATCTCAGATGATAAGGCTGTTCAACAAAAACTTAGAAAAATTCATCCAAATTTAGAAAGTCAAATTAAATCTGAATTAAATAAAATGCTCAAAGCCAAAGTCATTTTTCCTGTTATAATTTAGTTGTCAAACTAACAGTGAAGACAGCCGAGCATGCGGGCTTCTGAAGAGTGGTGATTGGGCTAAATCTCTGTAGCTCCCTGATCTCGGCTCATCCGCCCTGCCAGCCAACCAGTTTAGCACAAGCCAAATATCTCAGTGGCACTCCACCTGAATTGCCTCATGAACACCTCAGGGGGGGGGTTCGACCCCCCCTACCTTCAGCCCTTTTATTTTCGGAAGCATTCCCTATGATACCTCCACCATCCCATCCAGCTCCAGATCTGGGGGAAACAACAATGAATCAGTGCCAAAGGGATCTGCGTCCACGGGGCACATTCCAAGTCAACACAGAGTGCAAGATCCGTCCCCATGCAAGCCCATCTCGGAGAAAATACCCAGATTAATCATTGACGATCCATGGATCAAAGAATACAAAGACCACATGAGTAAGCATGCCCTGATCTGCAGATTCATGGGGGTTCGAATTAATGAAAAGGCTCTCTGCTGGTGGATAAACCAGAAATGGAAACCCAAAGGGGACTACGATCTTCAGATGGGATCGAGAAGCTTTTTCACCGTCATCTTCACTCACAGGGATGATAGAGATCACATCTTTGAAGGAGGTCCGTACTTCTACAACTCTGCAGGGCTTTACATAATGTACTAGAGGCCAAACTTCGCTCTCGAACAGGAAGATTTCAAAAACGTTCCAGTATGGATTCGCCTTCACTCTCTGCCTGTTTATTACTGGAACATGCGCATCTTGGAAGCCATAGGAAACTAGCTGGGAGTCTTCATCAAAGCCTCAGATCTCACATCACAAGGTAAGTACACAGCCTATGCTAGAATCTGTGTTTACGTGGATATTCAGGACCCCTCCCAGGCCATATGGAGTTGATCCATAAAGGAGTGCAATGGAAGAAAACCATTGATTACGAAAATATCCCATTCAGATGCCGAACATGCAGACAGCATAGAAATCTCAGTCATGGCTGCCCTGCTAATCAACTAAAGCCTCAGGCCCAACAGGAACAACAGGCTCCTCCAACACCTGGTTTCACCTCCGTCTCAAGAAAGAAAAAAGGGAAGAAAGGAAAAAATCCTCCAAGACCCTCCACCAATACTACCCCCACTAATACCGCCTCCACCCAGCAAAACAACTTTGAAGTTCTGAGCAATCTTGACTCATCAGAGCACCCTATAGTCTCCCAGGCCCCCACTGATCAAGATCCATCATTATTAAGTCAATCTTTGATTACACTCAATGCTCCAAGCACAACCTCTGATTAAATCCACGCCCAGGCACTGCAACACAAAACAGAATCCTCTCCCATCCAGATTAATACTAGCCACACCTCACTGTAAACCCCTCAATGCACAAAAATGCAAACAGAACAACCATCCTAAACCACTTCCAACAATCCTCTGGAGGAGATCCTAGGAGATCTAGATCTCCAAAAGGTCAATGAGCAATGGTCCAAACTGGGAGTCGATGCCATTCCCCAAGAACATTTGGAAAAGATAGAAATGGCATACCTGCAGCTAGAATACATCAACCAGAATGCAGCCAAAATAAAATGGGGAAATAGCAGCCAAATGGGCATTCAAGCCAACCTGGATTTGGATCAATACAAGCCACAAGGACCAGGAAGAAAAAGAGGGCGCAAATCCACAAGACAACAAATACAAGAACTAGGCAGACACCTAATCAATGAAGGAAAAATCGGGGCCTTGGTTCTATCTGTTCCAAAGGTAGCTCAATGAAAATCACAACTTGGAACATCAGGGGGCTCAACGACACCACCAAAGGAAGAATCCTGAAAAACCGCTTATTCTCGCAACACCCAGACATCATACTTCTTAAAGAATCCAAATGCTCTCCCAAAGGCACAGAAACGCTTAAAAAACTCATTTCCAACAGTCATCACTGCATAAGCATATATGCCATCGAGCAAGCAGGAGGGTTACTCATGTTTTGGAAAAAAAGAAAATTCTTCTTGCAGAATGCTCTGTCCACCAAGCACTCATTATCCGTCATTTTCAACATGCCAGACTCAAGGAAATCGATTTGCATCACCAACGTGTATGGACCCCAACGAATCCAGGAAAAGCTGAAGATGCTGCTAGACCTGGACAAAGTCAGACAACACCATGGGGCAAACCATTGGATTTTAGGCGGAGACTACAACATGATCACCAATCTAGCAGAAAAAAAGGGAGGCTTACGAAGATTGGAGAAGGACTCGGAAGCATTCAACACATTTATTGCTGAATCCAAACTCATTGACATCCCCATAGTCAATGGTCTGCATACCTGGAATAATAAGGAAGGAGGAAACAAGCATATAACATCAAGGCTCGATAGGTTCCTCATGTCGGAATCCATTCTGCTGCAAAATATCGACATGGAGGCTAGCATTCTGCCTATCGGAGGATCTGATCACTGGCCAGTGCAGATTCACTTCACCAATTTGGATAAGCCCCACAATAGACCATTCAGATTCGAAGCCTTCTGGACAAAGCACCCAACATTCATACAAAAAATACAACGTTGGTGGACTCAAGCCACCATAAGGAGTGACAATATCATGTATATATTCCAGCAGAAGCTCAAAACAATAAAAACCAACCTCAAACGCTGGAACAAAAACACCTTTGGCGACATATTTCAAGCCAAAAAAGAACTCGAGGAAAAAATGGCGAACCTCCAGCAAACATTGATCAAATAAGGGCCCAATGATGAAAGAAAAGCACAAGAATCAAATCTGCAAAGGCAATGAGAAGAACGGTTAAAATAAGAAGAGCTGCTGTGGAGGCAGAAATCGAGGGTGAAATGGTTAAAACAGGGAGAATGCAACACTAGTTTCTTTCACAAGTCAACCATCCAGCATAGAGCAATTAGTCGCATCTGCTCCCTCAAAAAAGCCGATGGAGATCAAGTTTATACAAGGGAGCATATAGGATCTAAAATCAACTCTTTTTTCACTTCTCTTCTCAGCGATCCCATTCAAGATAGAAACCAAGCCATCAATGAAATTATCTCTGCCATTCCCAGCTTAGTTACATAGGAGAAAAACTCCCTCCTTCTAAGAGAATTCACTGAGCAGGAAATTGAAGAAACAATCTTCACCATGGCCTTGAACAAGGCTCCCGGACCAGACAGCTTTACAATCGAATTCTTTAAGGCTTGCTGGTCCATTATTAAGGCTGACCTTCTCAACCTAGTAAGAAAAATTCACAGAACCAAGAAAGTGTTTCCTGCCATCAATGCCACATTCCTCACCTTAATTCCCAAATCAGACCAGGCTGACTCCCCCAACAAGTTTCGTCCCACAGCCCTTTTTAATGTCCTTTATAAAATCATTTCCAAACTGATGGCTAGCAGACTTAAATCCGTCCTCCCCTCAATCATTTCTCAAGAGAAAACTGGCTATGTTGAAGGTAGGCAGATCATTGATAGCATAATCCTCACTCAGGAAGTGTTGCATTCTCTCAAAACAAAAAGGTGCTTATCCAGCTTGACCTTTTAAAGGCCTTTGATAAAATCAGCTGGCACTATATGAGAGAAATCCTCCAGGCTTTTGGATTTAGTCAGCAATGGACAAATTGGATAATGGAAATGGTCTCAGGTGCCTTCTTTTCAATCCTGCTGAATGGAGGACCCCTTCAACCCTTCATTCCGTCCAGAGGTATAAGGCAAGGAGATCCCCTGTCTCCTTTTCTCTTTATCATTATGGCAGAAGGGCTAGGAAGATCCTTAGCCAAGGAAAAATAGCAGAATCAACTCAAAGGCATCAAACCGGTACACCAAGGACCCACATTAATGCATCAACAATTCGTAGATGATACAATGCTCATGGGAACAGTGCAGGAAGCTCGAACCATCAGCAAAGTGTTAAAGAATTTCTCGGAGGACTCAGGTATGGAAATCAATCTCACAAAATCAAAACTATTTTTCTTCAACACATCCATTCTTGTGCAAAGAAATCTCAGCAGAATTCTGAATATTCAAAACAACTCCCTTCCAACCAAATACCTTGGTATACCACTCTCGGAATATGCCTACAAATCTGCCAACTGGGAAGCCCTCCTCAACAAAATGAGAGCTAGGTTAAGTAGCTGGACCCACCGGGCCTTAAACATGGCAAGCAGACTGATATTGGTCAAGTCAATCCTTCAAACCATGCCAGCATATATGTTTTCAGCACTTGCAGCCCCTAAGGCGGTTTATAATTCCATCTGAAGCATCTAGCGATCCTTCCTTTGGAATGGAGCCTCTAAGAAATCCAAATGGGCCCTCCTCAAGTGGGAAGACATCTGCAAACCAAAAATGGAGGGAGGTTTGGGCCTAAGAGACCCCGAGATATTAAGCAAGGCCGTAGCAGTAAAAATCTGGTAGAGATGGGTAGAAAATCCTAACTCCCTCCGGGGCACCTTGTGGAAAGTGAGGTATACAAACCAAATCAGGGAAAAATACCTCATCAGGTTTATAGGCACAACTCAAGGATCCCCCATCTGGAAAAAAGCATGGGAAAATCGACATATTTTTCAGCAGCATAGCTTCTGGGAAGTGCACCAAGGCAACACTGCCCTATTCTGGGAAGATGCCCGACAGCAACTCCCATCCCTGGAACACCCAGACTGGAACACTCTTAAAAGAGATATGCAGGAGGAAGGAAAGGTTACGGTAGCAGACTACTGGCAACCTGTGGGTGAGGCAACCACATGGCAAAAATGTTTATCCAGAGAACAATGGCATACCCAAGCAGGCCCAATGAATGTAGACCATCTTCTACAAGACTTGGACAAAAGAAGAATCCTAAAATCTAATAAAGAGGATCCTGAGATGGGGAAAAAATCCCAAAGGAACGTTCAACCTCAAAGAAGCATATCAGATCTTGGCCGCCTACTCAGATCCGCAACCAGACCACAAATGGCAAACCCTTCGGAACAGAGGAACATGGCCAAAAATCACACTATTCTCCTGGTTGGTCATGCATAACAAGGCACTCACATGGGACAATCTTCAGAAACGAGGCTTTGTAGGCCCTTCATGATGTATGCTCTGCGAGAATGGTCCAAAAACTCTGAATCATATACTCAACACCTGCCCCACAGCTTGCTCTTTGTGGGATGACATGGCCCTAGTCTTCAGACAATCCGACAGAGATAGAAACTCCATCCAACTCTCACTCAGCAACTGTAGATCTTCCATATCCTCCAATCCCTTGGTCAACAGTGCTTGGAATCTAATTCCAGGAGCAATAGCATGGATCCTGTGGAAAGAGCAAAATGCAAGAATATTCAAGAACTCAGCAATGGCAGTGAACGTGTTGACAGGGAAAGTGCGAAAGCTTATCACAGAGTCAATCAATGCCATGGTCATATTGCAGACAGAGAGCAACACATCTCTGAATGATGCAAGAATTATACAGATCCTGAATCTTCAAACCACGACCAACCTTGATGGGCAAAACCAGGCCTCAACAAGAACAACACAGGACAAATGGACTCTGCCCCCTTTTAACACATTCAAACTCAATTTCGACGGGGCATCAAAACAAAACCCGGGAATTGCAGGTTACGGGGGAGAAGTAAGGAATCATACAGGCACAATCCATGTCATCTATCATGGCAATCTCGGCATGAACACCAATAATGTCGCAGAACTAATTGCTCTCATCCATGGGCTCACTCTGGCCGGTCGCTACAGAATTCTACCTCTAGTAGTGGAAGGCGACTTGGAGATCATAATAAGGCTGATAAGGAAACTCCAGATGGGCGCGCAGGTGGAAAAAGTGACCCCAAGCTGGAGACTCTCAGCAATCCTGAAGGACCTCCAAGGCCAACTCTGCAACATGTAAGGGATCACACTTCAAGCCGTTCGCAGAACAACAAACAAGATGGCCGATGCCTTGGCCAACGCTGCGGTCGAATCCAAGCTGGAAGAGTATCACAGCCTCTGGCAAGATATGGTGGAGGGAGAACTCAAAGAAAAATGCAAAAAAATCCCAAAGTTGGATCTGCAAGCGTAGCCCTCAGCTACAAGGTATTCGATGGTTCTGCCATAGGAAGGGCATTTCAATCACAGCCATCGATGGATCAGCCACGAGAAGGACACGTTAAGTGGTAGATTTTTCCAAGAGGCTCGAGCAATCTCTATTCATGCCACATCTCTGCACACCCGTCTCTGCATACCCAAGCCCCATTGAAGAATTGTTCGCTCACAGTCTTCATGCAGCTCAACACGCCCATCTCTGTGATGACTTGACCTTCTATGCATGCCATATCACCTCTAGTTTTCCTTAGCTTCTATTGGTCGGTGCCATACACTTTCAGCCAATACATTCATTGGATGATATGCCCAACCAATGATGTAAGGCCATCTCAGGGAGGTCCCATTGACTCCCGCGACACTCTGTATTTCTATGTAGAAAAAAATTAATATAAATTTGCTTAACTTTTAAAAAAAAGTCATTTTTCCTGTTAGACATTCGAAATGGGTGTCAAACATGGTCCCAGTTAGAAAGAAGAATGGAGACATTAGGATTTGCATGGAATTTATAAATTTGAATAAAGCTTGCCATAAAGATAATTTCCTCTTAGCCACCATGGAACAGATATTACAATCGATTGCAGGATTTGAATTGATGTCCTTTCTTGATGGATTTTCAGGATACAATCAAATCATGGTACATCCTGACGATAGATTAAAGACAACATTCAGAACAAAGTGGGGAACATATGCATACCAAAAAATTCATTTTGGGTTGATTAATTCTAGTGCTACATTTCAACGTGCTATGGATATAGCTTTCAGAGGACTAATCAATAACTCAGTTGTTATATACTTAGATGAAAATACTGTTTACTCTAAGCATAGAAGAAATCATGTTAATCACCTAAAACATATTTTTGAAAGATGTAGAAAATTCAGAATTTCTTTGAATCCAAAAAAATGTTATTTCGCCTTATCAGAAGGTAAATTATTAGGGTTCATTGTCTCTAAAAAAGGAATCCATATTGACCCTAATAGGATTCATGAAATTGAAAACATCCCTTTACCACATAATAAAAAAATGATGCAATTATTTTTAGGACAAATTATTTTTTTAAAAAGGTTTGTTCCCAATTTTTCCCAAATCATCTTACCCCTGCAATCAATGATCAAGAAAAATTCAATTTTTAAATGGGGAAAAGAAGAGAAATTATTTTGAGTTGATTAAGAAAGCCATCATTGAAGCTCCCTCTTTAAAAACTCCTGATTTTCTTAAATCATTTGTATTATATACATTTTCTTCTGATACATCATACGCAGCAGTTTTGACACAATTAAATGATAAAAAAATTGAAGCACCGATTGCATTTTTTAGTTCTAACCTTCAAGGTGCTGAATTAAATTATTCAACTGTGGAAAAAAAAGCTTATGCTGTATTTAAAGCCTTGAAAAATTTCAGACCTTTTCTCCTAAAAACACATACTAAAATAATGGTACCTTACTCAACATTAAGGCAATTATTAATCCAACGAGAAGTAGGAGAAAAAAGAGCAAATCGGGTTACCGCACTTCAAGAATATGATGTAGAGATACATCCTGCTAAAATTGTTAAAGGACAAGTTCTTTGAAGGATGTTAACTGGAGCCTCTCATTTACGAGTAGAATAAGATCAATCAAATGAAATACAACTGTCCGAGGTAAGCCTAAAATATTCTCAGTCACAATATGCTGATATGAAATTTTTCTTGAAAAATGGATATGCTCCATTATATCTCAATTATACAGCAAAGCATGCTCTGAGGCTTAAAGAAAATTAATATCAACTCATATATGATGTGTTATTTAGGAAGAATTATGATTCTGTATTATTGAGATGTTTAGAAAAAATTGAAGCTAAAAAAGTAATGCAGGAATTACATGATGGACCAGCTGGAGGTCGTTTCGGAGGAAACATCACAACTCATAAAATACTGCATGCTAGTTACTATTGGCCAACTTTGTTTAAAGATGCACATGAATATGCGAGAAGATTCAAAGTATGTCAAACTACAGCAGGAAGAGAATAGAAAGCAACATTTCCACTACAACTAGTAAATATCCAACAACCTTTCGAACAATGGGGGTTAGATATCATAGGTGAAATAACTCCTAAATCTTCAAAACAACACAAGTATATTCTAACTGCAACTGATTATTTCACAAAATGGGTAGAATCCATCCCATTAAAGGTGATTAATACACAAATTATTACATATTTTATTGGTTAGTTCATAATCACCAGGTTTGGTCTCCCATCGGCTTTGATATTTGATAATGCATCTTACTTTTCTAGAAATACCATGATATAATTTTCTTTGAAAAGAGGTTTTAAATTGAAATACTCAGCTAACTATTATCCACAAGGTAATGGATTAGCTGAATCTACAAATAAAAACCTTATCAAAATCATCAAACGAACTATAGAACAAAATCATGAAAATTGGCACAAAGCACTATTATTTTCTCTTTGGGTAGATAGAATCACCCAAAAAGCCTCAATAAGTACTTCTCAATTTGTGTTAGTTTATGGGAAAGAAGAATTTCTACCCACAAATATAACAATACCATCATTTGCTTTAGTGCAGTTTATTGATGAAAATCCTTCATCTTCCCTTCAACTTAGACAAGATCAAATTTTTAAAATGGAAGAACAGAGAGAAAAATTCAAAGCTATATATGCTCATCATCATCAAATAGTTAAAGCCTCATTTGACACAACATCTACTAGTTCAAAAACTTTTGACATTGGAGACCTTGTTTTGAAATGGGATAAGGCACATGAGGAAAAAGGCAAGCATACCAAATTCCAAAGATTATGTCTTGGTCCATTTCAAATCATAGAAAAAATAGGCTTATCCACCTTTTTGTTACAAGATTTATTAGGTAAGAAAGATTCCTTACCTATGAATGGTCAAATTCTCAAAAAATATTTCTCTTAGGAAATCAAGCTTTTAAATTTTAAATTTTTGCTTTAGGAAAATAAAAGTTGAAAATAACATCATTTTTGGTTGATTCAAATTTTCAAAAATTTCTGATAAATTATTTTGATCTTTTGCTTCTATAAATAAGTAAAGTAAAAACATTATTATAACTATGAGAATTGAATAAACCTTTTTTTTTTTTTGAAATAAATTGAAATTTACTTAAGGAATTTAGTTTCTGAAAAGACTCTTGATATCTTAAAATATAGTTATTATGTATCAGTCAGAAAAGGAAACTTTTAACTTAGAAAGGATTCTCTACAAAAAGGTATCTACCAACTCTACAATTATCATCCATAACTCTTAAATGAGCTAATGATTCATCCCATCTGATAAAATTTATTCTTTAAAGTATAATTGATAAAAGAAAAGAAATATATACGATGGACAAATTCAAAAGAAAATAAGTCTCATCACGAGCTTATATATCATGATCATGGAAAAATAATCTAGACTGATATTACCAATACTGCATACTACAAAAGGGTAATAGCTAAATGATTATAAAAAAAAATCAATAGACAAGGGGTCTCATCGCGAGCTAGCTTGTTCAGTCTAAATTACTATCAGTGAATGACATTGTTATTAGGCCACCAAACCTAAACAATGATTTTGAAAAAGTGTCAAGGAAAAATAAAATCAATTACATGCTAAATTATATTTTGAAATAAGAAATCAATTTCAGATGGGACCATGAATCATTATTGGTTAAAAGATAACCCTGTCGAGGCTATAAACGCCTGCTGGCAAGAGTGGATCTATTTGTGATAAACGAGTAAAAATCCATGAAACCAATTTCAGAGAATACCTACTTTATCTTTTTAAATTTGAGTACTGACTGATACAGATACCTATGTATTATCACTGAAGGAGTTAATTAAGAAGAGATGAGATAGAAAAATAGATTATATTCTGAAAAAATATTGCTTAATTCATACGTCATACTATTTTTATTTCTTATATCTTTTTATTGTTTTGAAAGTTTAGAAATATCAAAGTAAACCAATAAGAGATATCTGGTTCTCCCAAGTGAATCGCCAATTGTTGTGCTATTCAACAACTCCCCCCATTTTTATTTTCAAAATAATCTAGACCTTTGATAAATAGAAATAGGGACGCTTCTTAAAAATGTATTTTTGTCTTTTGATAAAAATCAAACTCCAAAAAACATCATTTATTTTATTAAATAAAAAACATAAAAACAAAAAAATCAATTAATAAAACATCCTTATCGCAAATCACATTCCTCATAAATCTTTTCTTATTAAAAGTTAAAACAATAAAACAATGAAATTAAAATTTTTCGATTGCCGATTTGAAGTTTCCCAAACGACATTATAAATCGCATATCGCGGATTTACGTTGTAAAAATTTACACAATTCTTACCAAAGTTCCGATATTGTAATTTTTCGATACTGTGACTTCTGCGATTTTGCGATTTTGTGATATCGCGAAATCGCATATCGCATAAACAAAAGGTAACACACTTCATAAAGACAGGTTCAAAGGGTGCGATGCGATGGATTTTACAGGTTTGAATAAAGGTTTTACACAAAAATAAATCATGTCAAGAAATATTAATTGTGTTTTATCATCCCAATGTAAACAGTTATTGATTTGTTATGATTAATTAATGATATAGCTGTTTCCCATATTTTTTCTTTTAAAATATATCATTTCAATAGATATTCCATCATTTGATCATTTACTCTGTCTTTGATAGGGATTTTCCTTCAAGATATGTCCATACACAAAGTGATTCACAAACAAGACAACCAGATTGTTGCAGAACTTGAACAAACATAAATGTCGCCCATTGTGTCAGATACGGTCTGTACTGTAGATGGAGGTGTTATGAAATGGCAAGCTATCGACACTATACTCAAAGACGAAGAGCCAGAAGTAGTGGAAGTCACGGCGACTGCCAATGATGCGACACCCTTAAATTTACAATTCAAAGATATTGCATGCTCTTTCCTCCATAACATAGCAACAAGGGCTACTCTTCTTACATATACCGACATGATTAGGTGGGTTCTCGATAATTCAAAAATAAAATATAGACAATTAAGAACCTTCAAGAATGAGATTATAGGTTCTTTCAGAGCTGAAGATCTGAAAATCATGTATAAGTTACCCGACCCGCAAGACATCTACAACGGTTAGTTTGTTGCAAAGTTTGCTAAGAAGAACGAAGACCCATTCAAGGCAATTCAAGGTTGGAGGAAACTAGATAACAAGTTCAAATATGAGAAAACATGTATTTATCCTGTCATGTCACTTGCAAATCCCTACAATTTTGCAGTAGCAATGCTATGCAGATTATATGGTCTACCTGATAATACCAAGTTTTCCATAAATTTGATTCCCCTAATTGACTCCTGTGTTAATTACCACATAATGAATTGGGGAATATCCTTTATGAGAATTTAGTTAAGGAAATTAATGAATATTGCCAAACAAGAACATCATTCTCCAAATCTGTTCTCCAATTTTTCATGAGCGTGTATATTTTGATGCCATCTATTTTTCCATCAGCTTTCGAGTTATGGGATGGAAATGGACTCCTGAAGATCCTAGCCTGATTCATTTGAATCATAAAGAGATATGGGAACATAATTATGTACCACATTTCCACAGGCTATGTTATGCAGTTGTACTACCATTGCATCAACTAATGTTTGACAGAATGAGCCCTAGGTTGACTAAAGAAGCCATTTCAGACATTCAAATGATAGGGAGATATTTTATTGAAGAGTCATTTTCATACATCAGAATTTTTGAAAGCTCCACTCCCCCGCATGTTCTTCCTTTATATGTTTCAGATAAATTAATAGCAAGAGAAGTCGCTTACCAAACTGTTGGTAATGGACTCACTAAATATTTGAAAGACAATAATAAGTGTTTATGGCCAAGTTTCCCAATTTCAAGTGGTTCATTCACAGTAAGAAATTTCAATCATGCATTGAAAGAATGTCAGAAGATTGAGCTTTTAAAGCTCCTCGTTTTACCCTCAAGGAAGTTTGACCCAGAAAATATTGCTAACAAATTTACTCTGTCAGTCAAACTCAAGCCTATCATACACACTGATGATAGATTTGAAGATATTTTGAAATCTGTTGGAACTTTTGAAGAAGTCCAATTTTTTTTCAAATTGAACCTGAATCCAAAAGAAGTACAAAGATTCAATGAATACAGAGAACAAAGTCTCAGATTTATCCCTCAAGATGTCTTCATTACTAGTTATATCACTGAAGCAAGAAAAGAAATCCGACCAGAACAATCAGATTCACAAAATCAAGGTGAAATAGATAAATTCTGGACTTTAGTTAGCAACACACTGATAAGTACCCCACAGGTACCATCTTCACAGGAAAATACAGAATTTCAGACTCCACCAGGACAAGTAATTTCAACAAAATAAGTCATTGAAAATCCTGGGATAATCTCCCAAGACAAAGAAATCATTCCTACAAATCCTATTGATGAGATTGTTCTCAAGGTGACTGATATTCCCCCATTGGATGTATTTTATAGTCCTCTTCATAAAGCAGTAGTCAGAAAGAAAAGAAAAATAATAAGGATTGAAACACCTCCAGGATATGAAATTATGGAAGTAGTATGGAAAGACACTCCTTAAAATCCAATTGAAAATCTAACTCAGCTATCTCAGTTAGTTGGTGCATACACCACTGCAACAATGGATAAGGCAGCAAAAGTATCTATTTTGGTTCAGGAAAAGGATGACAAAATCATGCAACTACAACAACAACTAGATGAAGAAAGAAACACTCTAAATCATAAGGTCGAACAAGAACTCCTCAGAGTACAACAAGAGATGGAAATGCTTAAGATAAGTCTTGAAAATGACTTATCTAGCAAAAAATCAGTGATTGAAGAATTGAGACAATATCTTACCCGATATGCAGGTATTCCTATTACAGAGGAATTCATAAAAGAGGCATTGGTATTAAATTCCTTACTCTTAAAACAACAAAACCTGTTTGTTGTACAAATGTCAGACATAATTCCACACCTGGAAACCAGTGAAAAATTGACTAATACAGTCATTTATCAAAGAATTGAGTTCAATGAACTGAAAACCAAAATCTCTGATTATATTGAATGGAAATATTCAGAGGAATGGAGAAAGTCAGGTCTCCCAAAGATCAAGGATTAAAGATATTATTTTTACTAACTGGGATGCATAGGTGAAAAAAGAAAAATTGGCCATAGCCAAAGTAGCAGATATATCAAAGTATATGGTCAAAATGATTAAACACATATTGCATACTTCTGGTCCGATTAAAGAAGGAAATCACAAATATATTCCTGATCTCAGAGACTTAGAGAAAATTTGGAAAGATGCAGGTCAACTCTGAGAAGAAGCACTTACACAACTGAAAAAGACTGATTGGGAAGCACACTGGCAGCTACTGGTTAAACCTCATAGTCAAACCATAACACTGAATTTTTCTCTAAATTCAATACAAAAAATACAACCACTTTTACTGGATGCTATATTTTATGCACAAATGAAGACACAGTTCGGGAAACCTCCACAAGTTCAACCGATGTTCGATATTTGTGAGCATAAAAGCAGATTTGGAAGTAACTTATCATTGGGCATGATTACTAGTTAGTTTGTTTTTATAATTTCAATTTTTAGCAATTAAATAATAAGAATGAGGAAAGTTGTTCGAAACCACCTCATAAGATATTTTTTATAATCTATTTTTGTAAGTAGTTAGTATAGTATTTAAACCCTTCTCATGCATTTAGAGAAGGGTCCATAATTTTATTGAGAACATTTACAAAGAATGCTTTACTGTAAGTTTGTGGATGCCTTGATAAAATAATGGAACACAACCTTTTCAGTTATATATCATTTTGTTAATCACTGTTGATGCACTTTTTTATTATTTGAAAGACTTATTGGTAGAAGAGTTGAATGTGGCCTATTATCACTGATCAGATGAACATGACAATACACAGTTGGTACTATTATCATGTATGTTAAGGTTGTTTTGAATATTAGTGATGAATCCAACTTTCATGAATTATATATGAAATCAATTATTTCTGTTTGAAAGATCAGTTGCACTATTGTACAATATAAAGATAGAAATTGGCTTGTTCTATATATGATCATTATAATATATGGGATATGTCTCACACTTTCTTTTGATTAACTATTTTTTCAAGAGAATCATCTTACAAAAGTACTAATTCTATTAAATATGTGATTGAATAGATATCATTCTAGATCGCATCAAATTAGTATTATCTTGGGTTAGATTAGATTAGACTTAATTCAAAAAAAATTCATTTTAGAATAAATTTGTTTTCGTTTTTTAGTAATTCTTCATGCAAATCTTTTGAGAGAAACCCAACAATCATATAAAAACCCAAATTTGGGAAATTGGTCCCATTACACCTAGTTGGAGCCACTATCCCAAATGGAAAAGGAACTGTCTTAAGGTCCAGACCAGGTGGTTATCCCCCTTGTTGTTGCCACATATTTCAGAGGCCTCAACAGGGTGGAATCATGCAACATATCGATACATGTGCAAAACCATTGTCCTCATAGAGTACTTGGCATGAGTACACTTGAAGAGGCTTTCATGGGTAAGAAACCTGATGTTTCACACTTTAAGATTTTTGGCTCATTTTTTTATGTGCATGTAACCAAGGACGACAGGAAGAAGCTGGAACCAACAACTGAGGTTTGGATTTTTACAGGGTACACTGAAATACCCCATAATTATCGTGTGTATTTTCCAAACAACAGAATGACTGTTGTGTGATGGGATATAAAATTTGACGGGGAGAAAGCCATGCGGTTGTACCTTAAGAGGGAGCTGGAATTGCATGCAGAGGAGGAACTGTTGGTTCCCAAGGATGAATCTCAAGATGTGGATCAGCCACATCAGGAGGTTCATGGAGTGGAGGAAAACACTCATGCAGATCCACCCATCATAACTGGCAGAAAGCGCACCACATAAGCTGATATATTGAGACTTGATGCTGTAGAGAATGTAGGAGCCCATACTTCACAACACAGACAGAGAAAGACTCCTAACTGATTTAATTGATACATTTCTCTCATGAGAAAATTTATTGTGACTGAACCATATTCCTTTCAGGAAAAGCATAGCAACCAAGTTGGGTTGATTCAATCATGGATGAGTATGACTCCATTGTCAAGAATAATGCATGTGAGATAGTCCCAAGACCAGTCGAAAAATCAGTGGTTGGATTGAGATGGATTTACAAGGTAAAGAAAGCTACTTAATGGAGTGCGGAGAAATACAAGGAAAAATTTGTGGCTTGGGGATTGTCACAGATCGAGGGGATAAATTATGATGAGACTTTTGCACCTATTGCAAGGTACTCTTCCATAAGATCCATTCTTGCACTCTTAGTGTAGATGGGCTGGCGCATTCATAAGATTGATGTGAAGTCTGCGTTTCTCAATGGGATCATTAAGGAAGAGGTGTACATAGTGAAATCTGAATGCTTCAAGATATTAAATAGTGATTTGCACGTGTGCTAACTCAAAAGAACACTATATGGGTTGAATCAAGCATCCCGTGCTTGGTACACTCAGATAGACAACTATTTCACCAGAGTGGGCTTCACCAAAAGTGAAACAGATGCAAACCTGTACCAGATTGTGGTTGAAGGTAAGATATTGATCATTGTTTTTTATGTTGATGATCTAATTTTTACTGGTGATTGGCAGTTGATACATTCATGCAAGGAGGATCTTTCAAGGGATTTCCAAACTGAGGACATGGGACTCATTCATTATTTCTTGGATTGGAAATATGGCAGTGGGATGGTGAAAATTTTGTGTCTTGAGGCAAGTATGAAGAGGAGATACTGGGTAAGTTTAACATGGAGTGCTAAAAACCCATGGATACTCCTCTTCCAAGAAATTGGAGGAAAGAGGATGCTACTTTTGGAGAGGTAGTTGATGCTACTATCTACAGGTAGTTAGTGTGTTCACTAATGTATTTGGTGAACACGAGACTAGACATTTGCTATGCAGTTAACCAGCTGATTCAAGCTATGGTTAAGCCTACCAAGATCTTTTGGAAGGCTGGGAAGCATGTCTTGAGATAACTAAGGGAAACATATTAGTATGGTCTATGGTACAGACAGATAGAGGGAGTGAAGCTTCAAGGCTTCACGGATGCATATTGGTAGGCAATCCATCAGACAGAAAGATCAAATCAGGAGGGATCCTTAGCATAGGATCAACAACAATTTCCTGGTACAATAGGAAACAACAATCTGTGGCACTCAATTCAGCATAAGCGGAATACATGGCAGCAAGTCAAGCTGCATGTGAGCCTATCTGGATGAGAAAGATCTTGGTTGGTTTGTTTGGTTCTCAGATGGATACGACAGTGATTCATTGTGATAATCAGAGTTGCATTAAACTCTCAATTAATCCCGTGTTTCATGATAGGTCCAAGCATATGGATATATGGTACCATAATCTCAGAGATTGTGTGTAGAGGAGGATAATGTTGCTTCAATACATTACCACGAAAGATCAAGATGCAAATATTCTGATGAAGGCGCTCAACAGGAGAAAATTCGAATACCATAGAGACATGATTAGGGTGAAGGATAATCCCTTTATTGTGGAGAGGGAGTGTAGAGATTCAACGAGAAAATTTTAGCACCCACGCCTAGTTGCATTAAGCACCCAAACTAGGGTGGGGCCCACAGTGCTATTTTTGGGTATGTCTATTTTGGTTATCCCTTAATTAAGATTGAAATTAAACTATAATCTATTCTCAATGATTACATTAAATAGTTAACTGAGAGTGATAAACTCAGCTAGCTAGTGGATTTCAATTTAGAGGTAGTTGGTGAGGCATGCAGAGTAATTCTAGTTGTAACAGAGTTCGAAGTGCAGTGGGGCATTAGTTAATGCAAGTTGTAATAAGTTTAAATCAGTTATGTGAGTTAAACTCAATTTTGCTAGTTGTAACTAAAGAGACACAGGTGAGAGATCAAGTGAATTAAATATTAATTATTTCACAATAAATGATCTAACATGCAAATCAGGATTTAATATTATTAGTTTCTTGCATGTCAGATCCACTAGACACCCGGTTGAGTTCTAGGTGAAATGGAAGTTGACTATCAGTTGTAGGATTATTGGGTTGCACACATTCAACCAAAAAACCATTTGAGTTCCCATGATACTTGCTCAGTGAAGGAAGGCAAGAATTCCTATCTTTTAGGGACCACATTCATCAGGGATTGCACAAGAAAGGTAGGTTGTCTAGAGGCTAATAATTGGCTATGTGTTGGTCAGTTTTGTTCATGACGGTGTGAGACAATTAGCTGAGTACTATAGGGCTCTTGTGAGAAGAGTTTTTATGTAATTGTTTCATGATCCATGCTGAATATACAATAAAATATAGTGGCGTTTTTAGCTATAAGCATTCCCCGAGAAATTATCTGTGTTGTGTGTGATTTGATTCTTCTTCATGTTCATGTGATTCAAGATTGTGTTTTTAACTATGCAAAATATTTGTAGAAGCAATCCAGTATTTACATTTAGTACATTGTTAGATCGGGTGAATCCAAGATATACATGCATGTTGTATAATTTCTACATGATAAGGAGCTCTATGACATGGTATAAGTTTTGAAGAAGTGGAAGCATTATATGAGGGGAAAAGGAGACAGTAATCCACACAGATCACCAATCGCTAAATTAAATTTGGGCCTAGAATAAGCTACAACAAACTAGGTACTACAAGTGGATGGGGTTTCTACAACTCTATCAATTTGTGATCAAGTATAAGAAGGGAAGCACAAACAAGTTTCCCAACCTACTGTCAAGGTCACCCACATCAAATATTACAGATTTGAGGAATATTATGCACATGGATCCATTCACCCATGATGCATACATAGAGGCATATTCATATGATGAGGACTTCAAGGAGGTGTATCAACAGTCGCATGGTCATATTCATGTGCACGATGGAAAAAACAACATTGAATACTGTCTCCAGGATGGGTTACTCTACAACTTGGATAAGCTATGTGTTCCTAGAGGTGAGCGATTGTAGCTCATTAGAGAGTCTCACACTTCGAAGGTTGCAAGGAACTTTGGTGTAGGGAGGACCATGGCTAACTTACAAATGTATGTGCATTGGCCCAAGATGCAAGAGCATGTAGCTAGGTTCATGAGAGGATGCATACTTTTTTTTACCTACAAGCCTAGAAATAGGAAATAGGGTCTATAACATCCCTACCTATACCTACTCATCCTTGGGAAAACAATTCCATGGAATTTTTGGGAGGGTTATTGACAACTAGGAAGGGACATAACTGCCTGTTCGTAGTAGTTGACAGGCTCAACAAGATGTGTGCTCTAATTCCCTATAAAAATAATATCAGTGGACAAGAAGCAACAAACTTATTCTTTGGACAGGTCTGGATGCACTTTGGGATACCAAGGAGCATCATTTCAGACAGGGATAGAAGGTCTCTCAGAGAATTTTGGACTACATTGTGGGAGAATAGGGACACGAAGTTAAATATATCTGTAAAATTCCATCCATAGAAAAATGGTCAAACATAAGTAGTCATATGAATTTGGTGCAACCTCTGAGGGTTTACAACTAGATGAATCTAAAGACCTTTTATGAAAATCTAGTATATATACAACATTCTTATAATAGAGAAATCCACACTTCTACAAGAAACTCCCCATTTGAGACTTGTTTTGGATATTTTCCACCTTCACCTTTGGATATTGCATATGGGAAATAAGGAGGAGAGAAGGAATATCTTACATGAGATTCTTTGAGGGCTCAAAAAGCTATAGAAAATATAGGAAGATCCATCTACAGGTACATGAAACATTGTAGAAGTCACATGAGAAGTATAAGGCCAGACATGATCAACATAGAAGAAACAAGTCATTCAAGGAGGGAGACGGAGTATAGTTATAGTTGAACAAGGAGAGGCTACATGGGCATGAAAAGAAAATCAAGGTTCTTAGATATGATCCCTTTGAGAATTCCTATCCACTCATTTTACCACCATATATGTGCATTTACTCAGTTGTGAATGTAGATAATTTGAAACTCTATGATCCTTCCATGCTAGATTGGGAAGATGAACAGGTCCTACCTTATGTGGAGGATTTAGCACCAAAATCTATTGTAGAGTTGAAAAAAGATATAGTTTTGTGGAATACTTGTAGAACTACAAGACATGGGAAATAATACCTTTGGCAGTTGAAGGGAAAACTTCCAGGAAAATCTAAATGGTACACCAGAGAGAAGGTGGAGGAAACATTTCCTCACCTATTTCAATAAATTCTTTTGGGGATAAAAATCCTCCCAAAAGTGGGTATGTGTGATCCAGTTGGAACATAATATTTTTTTTCATCAATATTGATGCATTTGGAGTGGAAATATTGGAGGAATCAACTCACAAGTCCTTTTTTACCAGCAGGACCCAATTTGGTGAAACATGGTCTGAAACTTTCCGGGTGCGTTTTGAGGCATCAAACTAGATTTATTGGGGGTAAAAATTTTCCTATTTAGTGTAGAAAATTTCAATCCTATTCTACGTAGATATATATTTCCAACGACACAATAATTAGGTCAATCAGAGTCTGTATGAAAAATATATGCCACTTAGAATTTCACCTTCTTGTTTTTACACCTATAGTTCAGGAGGATGCCGCGTCAGACCCATTATTCATAAAAAAATGGGATAACCAAGTTTTTTTTATGTAGAATAATGTATAAGAGTCAATTATATTATTTTGGTTATGAGTTTATTTAGTCAGAATTAACCACTTGTAGCCTATCAGGTTTTGTTGTAACCCAACCACTAGGAGGAAGAGGCATGCCATTATTTCAAGAGAATTTTGTTCCATAGCTCAAAACATATAGGTAGGAGATATAGGAGGTAGAGAAAATAGAGAGGATCTATGCACTATAGCACACCATGGTCCACAAGAATTACTTATTTGTACTTGCAGCCATATTTCCAGAGAGAGAAAGAGAGTGAAGCAGCCTCACCTTCTAGCTAGGTTTTCTCCCGAAAGGGTTTCCTAGAGAGCATATCTTCTGCCTTATGTGTGTGTGAGATTAATTTTTCATTATCTACTTTTCTTCATAGTTTATATTCACATGCATGGACTAATTATAGCTATATCTACAAATCTTGAATTTTAATAAAGCAATGATAATGTAGAATCTCATATTTTTAATATAATAATTATGAAATCTATTGTGATGAAATATCTAATGGAATATGCACAAAATTTTATGGATCATGTTGCATAATCATTTCACTAATGAAATGGTCCTATGCTATTCCATCCTCGACATTATCCAACAATCCCCTTTATCCTTACATGTCTCCACATGCCTTGGGTGAGACACTTCTCCCTTATGGAGGAATGAAAGGGTTGATGTTGTGATAGACTATAGGGAAGAATGTTTTTGGAAACCAATGGTTGAACCATGGATCTTACAAGTGAATTTGTTCGCCAAAAAATGGTTTTTTTTTTGGAAATTATGTATTTAGACAAGATATAGATCATGGTTTCTAGGATTCTCAAAGGTGATATTCAAGAATGGTGGTATGAGAATATTGGCTCATTTATTATACAGCAAGATCAACTAAGACAAAAGAACTTAGAGTGATTTAAGGAGGAATTTTTATATGCATAACTTGCATATGCCTAATATGAAATTTTATGGTGCAAGTTTTCTAAGGAACTACAAAATTGGTTGAGAGAACTGTAGATTAAGACAAGGACTAGAAAAATCCTTCTTGTTTCAGGAACTTGGACTACTGCAGATTTATCTCCTTTGCACCAGCTTGGATGAATTGAATCGAGCTATAGATTTATGGGTTCAATCATCTTTAGAGGGTTATATTATCGAATTTTCTACATAAGATCACCAATATTTATCCAAAGTTGAAACAATATTCAAATACTAGTTGTGGGGATGATTGTTGAAATAAATCCCTATGTAGATTTAGGTTTTGATAGTATAAGAAAACCTGTTTTCATTTCAAGAAAATAATATGGAAGCTTAAAAACCTAGGTACTATGGGTAGGGTTTGGTGAAGAGATATTTCTTAGTTGAAGAGCATAGGGGACGTTGCGAGGGATGCATGGGAGTTATGGAGAGCTTGATATTTTAAGGAAATAATAATGGCACAAATAGATGATGATTGGGGGAAAACAAAGTTGCGAGAGATTAGAAAGAGAAGAAGAGAATTGAAATGAATAGGTGAATATTTGAGTACTATCCGGTTGTGGGTAAGAGGAATGGCTACTCTAGTTTTGTGGAATACTGAAGGAGGAGAAGGATGCCATTCTTGCAAAATAGGAGTTGCACAATGAGTTGCAGAAGGAGGTGTGGTAGGAGATAGGGATAAGGAAAGTGGAGTGCAATAAGAGTAAGAAGAAATATAAATGCGATGAGTAACGAGAGTACTCATGTAGACAATGACATGCATTTTGTAATGTGATGGTTATTATTTGAAGATGATTTTAACCTTGGGAGTAGTATCCCATGAAGTAGTAGTGCAATCAACTCTCTTCCTCACCTCCCCTTGGTACTCTACTTGAAGCTACTTGAAGCATGTTAAATTTCTTTATCAATTAGTTAAAAGTTTGTGATTTCAACAATTCAATAACAATTACACAATTGATAGTTCTAGTGGAGTTGGTATTATAGGTAGTAGTGTTTAGAAAAATTCTACAGACCCGATCAGACAATTATGGAAGGGAATGTAGCAATTTCATCCACTTAGTATCCATAGTTTTCAGGAAAAGTAAATGGAGATATTGAGTAGCATTGGTACTTATGTGAAGCCATATGGAGGGCTATATAGGCTCTAGATGGTAGTAATATAATTGAATTTTTGATGACTTTGAGTGACCACGAACTTAGATAGTTGATTAAGTGGTCAGGTATAAATATGAAGCCAACTCTTGATGAAGTTAAACAAAAGTTTATTAAAGAATTCTAGCTACCCCATATATATCAACAGGGTTTATCACAATTATGGGATATTAAATAGTGGGAGGGTGAAACATCATGGGAATGAATGTAGTGATTTAAAGATGCAGTCATAAAACTCACCTATATGATTGATCCTCATCAGCAATGAGGTTGTTCCATTAAATCTCTTTCATCGTTGAATATAACCCCCATAACGAAACAACATATTGACAATTTATAGGATGTGTTACTGAGATGAGTATAGATGGGGTACTACTTCTTGTGATTAGGCTATCATTGGCTTACAACATCAGATTGCTAATTTTATAGAGAGGTTGAAGGATATGCATGCAATGTGGCGTTTGCGTCCACAAGTATGGTTAAATAATTATCATGTTGAGGGGAATAATGCCACTAAGTGCCCAAGTTTTCATAGTGCAAAGCTACCTACTATGCTTGTGGGATCGCCTCTACTTCTGCCAAGACCTACTGCTAGAGTTGTGCAAGTTTCCACAAGAATCCCAGATGACGAGCGCACAAAACATCATACATTTTCTAATCTTAAAGGTATGTCAACTAATGAATATTATGATATTTTTTATACTTATGTACATGCACCTCATGTTTTTCCTATTTTTAAAAAGTAGTCTAAGGTTCTGAATAATATGTTTTATGAGTTTTGTTATTCTTCAACTCACCATATTGGTAAATGTATAGGTTTATATTCTTTGACTGATCATCTTGATCACAAAACACTCCATGTGAATCAAGATTCTCGATGAGGAGGAGGCATAGGATAGAGAGGGGAGAGAACTAGAGGAAGAGGTCAAATTCAATGTTATAAATATGACCAAGTGATTCATGTTTCTCACAACTATCCATTACCTAGGAGGCCATGGTGCTCTCATTAAACACCCATGGGACCGAGGACTCTCGAGAACTAATTTATCACTAGGAAGAGTGTAACCATCAAAGAGTTGAAGTTTTGATTAATGTAGAACATAAAGTGCCTAATTTAGCTCACCAATTTAATATCAATATTGTAATTAGGGTAGGTAATAAGTACTCGAGAAACCCACTATAACGTAAGTTACATCTCTAAATAAATCGTATGACCCTATAAACTACAGAGAATAATATAATGATGTAGAAAAAATCTTTAGGAAGTTGGTTTCATCTTACAATATCCAAGAAGACCAACCATAAAAGGGACATATGAAGAGTCCTCTATATTTGTAGGATACATCTCAGTGAGTTATGGAGTGGTTGAAATTATTTTTACAAATCATGGGTGATGAACAATTGGACAACTAGTTGTGCATGAAACCTAAAAATGTTGTCAGAGACAAATATTTTTTAGACATAACTATTTCTACCAACCTTCATGAACATAATTCAAGGTGTTTCCACCGTAACAAAAGAAGAACATGGAGAGAGTTTTTCATTGATGCAGTCATTGCATGATTCTAGATTAAATATTCTGATTTAGATTTTGGATTGCAGGTAAATATTTTGCTGAGAAAGACTTGGGAGGCATTGGAAAAACCGAAGTCGGTATTTCCCCTATTTAACTATGCATGGCTAATCAATATTGTATTGTTCCAATTTTTTGTCTTGAATATGTTGAATTTGATATTGCAAGAGTGAAGCAATAAGCATGCTTCGAGTTTATAGATATTATGGGCGATAAAGACCCTTATAAATCGTCATTGAGAATACACTTGGAATTTGAAAATGATGTTATTATTGATCTCAAATGAGAATTTATGACCTTTAAAGTAGAAATATTTTGAGTTATACAACCACTTGACGTTATCATGCTTCGATGTTTACAAAACCTATAGATGATGGAGAGTAGCCCAATCTACTAGATCATTTACTGCAGGGAAAAGGGAGGATTGGATAAATTCTATAGCAGACAGTTCTATCAACTAGAGTGTTCAAAAAAGAGAAGATGGATCAGATGTTTCATCGGATTATTGGAAATAAGGGGATCATGCAATACACTCCATACATTTTAAAATTGCTCTATTTTCCCGTTGGATTGGTACTGAGGTAAGTGACTACGCTACTTTCAATGGTACTGGATCTATTTAAAAATTGCTTAAAGAATTTGATTCAAATATTGAAGTGATCCAAATGATTCCTTTACTATATATCATTGTGCAAGCAACCTATGAGAGATGGTGGGGAGCACACTGCAACCATTTTAAAAAATCAGAATCAGCTAAATTTGCTATGCTATGGAGGTTTCCTATTATATATAACCATAAAGATAAGATTAATATATATGAAAGCCATACCAGTCCATAAAGCATGTTCATACTTGCATTTTTGTTTGGACAAAAAATGGACTACCTATTGAAAACTGGACACATAAGCTCATTCAAACTTTGGAAACATTTCCACAAGCTTGATACTTCAAAGAAGAGATGAAAAGGAAGAAAAATAACATAAAAGCATTGATAATTCAAATTTCCAGTGATTTCTCGTTATCAAACAAAGATGAAAAGATAGAAGAGGCACTGAAGGAAATAAAAATATTATTGTTTTCCACTGGAAAAGCTATTGTCGATTTCAGTAGCTTGTAGATTGCAAACATATTTATGAATATGGATTCCATGAAGTTGTTGCTTATAGAAAGATCAATAAAGAGTTAGAATAGGATGACCTAGAAGAATTAAGAAGACATATTACATTCAATGAATATGAGGGTGGAAGAGACATGAAAGATTATCTTGTTAGAGAATATCCTCATATGAAGCCTTTAAAGTTTCTAAAAAATAACATTGATACAGAAGAGAAGCCTAAGTTAGCCTCCATAAGTGACTATTGGGATGATCAAATCACAAAGAAATTTTTTATTTATAAAAATTATATGAAGATATTTTATGTGCATTAGTTTAAAAACTCAAGGGGATAAAAGGATCTTTGAGATAAATGAGAATTGTCCTGAAAACATATGTGAGGCTTGTCAAACATTGAACTTATCAATTGAACGCAAGATTTAAAGAAAATGTTAAGGGGGAAATAGATCAAATGCTAGCTGCAGGTCTCATATTTCCAGCTAACGAAGCCAAGTGGATCAATCTTATATTTATCCAAGAGAAAAAAGATCTCGATGAAATCAGAGTCTGTGTGTGTTATTGGAGCCTTAATAATGCTTATTTTGATCATTTCTTCCCTAATTCATTTAGTGATGAAGACTTAGACAATGTTGTAGGTAATGAAGCATATTATTTTATAGATGTTTTTTTTTGGTTATCATTAGTTCTGTATTGTTCAAGAAAAATATAAGAAGACCACTTGGACAACTAAATGGGATCATTCCTATGCTTATCATGTCATGCCATTCGGCCTTAAGAATTATTTGACCATATTATCTAGGATTTTTATTTCTACTTTTTTGGGATTATATTCACAAATTTCTTGAAGTCTACATGGATTACTTGACAATATACAACCTTTGAATAAGCATTCTAGCCTGTTGTGAGTTATGTTTAATCATTGCAGACAATTATAGATTTCATTGAAATTAAAAAAAATGTATCTTTGTTGTGACTTTGGTACTTTATTGGTCCATATTATTTCAAATAATGGTGTATGTGTACATCGAACCAAATTTTAAATAATTTTAAATATGTTGCCACTAATAACTGTTAAACAAGTATGACCAACATTGGGACCTACTTGTACTATAGGAGATTCATCTTCAACTATGCTTTAATCACTCGACCTCTAGTGAAATTGTTTAAGAAGGATGAATGTTTCACATGGACTAGAAAATGTGAAATTTCTTTTGATCTACTGAAAGAAAATCTTGCTAGTGTTCCAATATTTATTTAGTGAGACTAAAAAAATTAATTTCATGTGCATATAGATGCATCTGGTATTTCCTTGGGTGTCTTTTAGGTGCAACCAAGTGAGGGTAACCTTGATCATCCTCTCTACTTTGCTAGCATAAAACCCCCTAATGATGAGATAAATTATACTGCGAATGGGTAAGACGCTCTAGCTATGATGTACTCCCTTCAAAAATTATGACATTATCTGCTTGGATTTTTGTTCAAGTTATGATACATCATTCTGAATTGAAGTAGTTTGCTAATAAGCTTTCACTTCAGGGAAGAATTTGTAGATGGATATTTCTATTCCATGTGCTCCCTTTTGAAGTCATTTTCAAGCTAGTTCGAACTATCATGGGTCTTGATCACCTTTCTCACTTAGAGTGTGGAGAAGCGGGGGGATCAATTGCCTAATGTTGATATATTTTGGATTGAGGTTGTACCTGACTCTCTTGAGGATATTTCACTAATTTTAAGAACTCGAAAATGTCCATATGATTACACAAGAATGCAAAAGAAGAACCTAGTAATACATGCTATGAATTACAAGCTAATTGCATGGAAATTATATAAGATTGGGTTTGATAATGTTTTACGCCGATGTTTTCTTGATCATGAGAGAGATGTCCTCTTATGGGAATGTTATTCTAGTGTTACGAGAGGCCATGTTGGGGGGGAATTGGCTACAAGAAAACTATTACAAGATTGATTTTGGTGGACGACTATTTTTAAAGATGCAAAGGAATATGCAAGGAAGTGTGATGTTTGTCAGCAAGGTAGGTGACCTTACCCAAATTCCATTGCATCCATTCAGAGATCTCAAATCCTTTTAGAAGTGGGTTTTTTAATTTTGTGGGGTCCATAAACCCTCCTACACAACACTTTCATGGGCAATATATTATCACCACAAATGATGATTTAACACTTTCGGATGAAGCCGCTATTGTGAAGGACTGTAGCTAATACTGATGCTAGGTTTTTATTTGAAAATATTATTACCAAGTTTTCCTGTCCAAGGAGTCTTACAAGTGATTAGGGATCACATTTTATTAATGAAATTGTTACCACATTGTTGCAAGAATTCATGATTTAGCACCACAAGAGTAGCCCTTATAATCCAAAGGCGACTGGAACTATCTAATATTTCAACAAAATTATTAATAAGGGGATTACTAAAGTATGTTTTGCTAATAGGGATGATTGGGATGAGTGGATTCCATGTAAACTATGGGATTATCACACCACTATGAAATGCCTTCACAAGTTTACTCCATTCCAATTTGTATATGGAAGAGAAGTAGTGGTACCAGCTAAATTCATTGTTCCAAATCTTTCCATCACCAAGTCACTAGAATGTTGGATGATGACTCTATTGTAGAGCGGTTATAGGAGTTATGGGAACAAGACAAGAAATGATTTCCTGTAGATTTTAATTAAACTATTGAAAAAGAAAGACAAAAATCCTCACACGACATACATATAAAAAATAACTTTTTTTGTGTGAGAGATCGAGTATTGCTCTATGTCAGCAGGTACCTCATGTTGTTCAGGAAACATCAAATGAAAAAGAAATACAATTCATAAATTAATGAAAAAAAATGAAGGATAAACACACATAAGTAAATACACATAATTTACATGGTAAGACCTCGACAGGGTGTCAAGGAAACCTCCACGGGGCAAGGGATTGGAAAATCTATTAATCAAATGATTCTACGTACTTTACAAGCCTCTCGGGCCATCTTATCTAACATGGGCTATTTCGTTATTCCAACTACATTTCATTATACAACCAATCAATAGGTAATAAGTAAATTTTCCCATAATTACTTATTTACATTTTGTTGTCATATTTTAACAAACTCCACCTTGACAACAATTTTCCTAATCCCTTTCCCATGCCCATTCATCACCTTTTCTGCAAGCCAAGAGAAGCGAGACACCATCTCAGCTTCTCTACTAAAATTGGCTTCATGAATATATCTGCATGATTCTCCTGTGTGCGGACTTTCTTGAGAACTACTTTGTCGCCTTCGATTACATGTCTCACAAAGTGATACCTTACATCAATGTGCTTAGTCTTGCTGTGATAGGCTGGATTTGTAGCCAAATTAATATCGCTCTAACTGTCAAAAAACACATTCACCTTCTCCTGCGTCCTTCCAATCTCATCAAGCAGACCTTTTAACTAGATTGCCTCTTTATAGGCATCTGAAGCAGCTATATACTTCGCTTCAGTAGTGGAAAAAGCAACTGTCTCTTGAAGCTTTGACATCGAGCTGATTACTCCACCTGCAAGAGTAAAAACATAACTTGTAGTAGACCTCTTTTTGTCCAAATCACCTTCATAATCAGCATCCACATATCCGCAAATTGATCCTTCACGACCATCAAAGATGATACAATGGTCACTTGTGCCTCTCAAATACCGAAGCACCCATTTAACTGCTCGCCAATGTTCTTCCCCAAGATTTTCCATGAACCTGCTGACAACTCCAACTGCATGTGAAATGTTAGGTTTTGTAGATACCATCACATACATTAAGTTGCCTACCACATTTTCATATGGTACACGAGACATATACTTGTTTTCTTCATTAGTTCTAGGACTTAAATCTGAAAAAAAGCTTAAAATGGGAAGCTAATGGAACATTAACAGGTTTAACATTGTTCATACTGAACTTTTCAAGTACTTTCTCCACATACTTCTATTGTGATAACCAAAGCTTACCATTCTTCCTGTCTCTGTGTATCTCCATGCCCAAGATATGTTTTTCCGCTGTAAGATCCTTCATTTCAAATGTCCTAGAGAGCTGAGCCTTTAACCTGTTGATTTATTCCATGCTTTTTCTTGCAATAAGCATATCATCAACATACAACACCAGGATAATGAATATGCCATTGAAACTTTTGAAGTATACACAATGATCATAATCACTTCTGATAAAATTCTGGCTCACCATGAAGGAATCAAACTTCTTGTACCATTGCCTGGGTGACTGCCTCAGGCCATACAATGATTTCTTGAGCTTGCAAACTAATCTTCTGCTGCGACCTTGTACAAAACCTTCTGGCTGATCCATATATAAATCTTCATCCAGGTCACCATGAAGAAAGGTTGTTTTAACATCTAACTGTTCTAACTCAAGGTCAAGCAAAGTAGTTAGTGCTAACACAGTGTGAATAGAAACAAGTTTAACTACTGGTGAAAATATCTCATGAAAATCAATACCTTCAACTTGAGAATACCCTTTTGCAACCAGTCTCGCCTTATACCTCTCGATACTTCCATCAACTTTCCTTTTCAACTTGAAGACCCATTTGCACCCAACAACACTTCTCCCTTCAGGAAGTTCTACAAGATTCCACGTATTGTTCTTGGCTAAGGAGTCCATTTCTTCTTCCATAGCCTTTTTCCATATCTTGTTATCTGCATCATCTATTGCTTCCTGATAACAAGAAGGTTCCCCATCTTCAATAATCAATGCAAAAGATGAAGCAGAGTCTTCATACCTTCTAGGTGTTCTTCTTTCCCTTGTAGACCTTCTTAGAGTGACTGGTTGCTGAATTGGTTCTGGCATTTCTCCAGTTTCCTTTGCTTCTCCACCTTTTTCAACAGAAGTCTCTACCTCCTTTCGACTTTCTGGAAAAGGTTTAGTCTCCAATTGAATCTGCTGAATTGACGATACCTTCTTTTGTTCAACTTTTTGAACATTTGATTTGAAAAGAGAAGATTCATCAAATGTTACATCTCTACTAATGACTATCTTCCGTGAAGAAGGATCCAACAACCTATATCCCTTCACTGCATAATCATATCCAACAAAGACACAAGATTTCGATTTTGGATCTAACTTTGAACGCTGATTTCTAGGAATAAGAGCATAGGCATCACAACCAAAAACATTCAAATGCGAATAATCACAAGACTGACCCGACCAAACTTCTTCAGGAATTTTACAATTTATTGCAACTGAAGGTGATCTGTTAACTAAATAACAAGCAGTCGATACTTCTTCTGCCCACAACTCCTTTTGCAAGTTAGCATTACTGATCATGCTTCTGGCTCTTTCCATAAGAGTTCGATTCATCCATTCAGCAACGCCATTTTGCTGAGGGGTATAAACAACAGTTTTATGTCTAACAATCCCTTCATCCTTACAAAATTGTTCAAATTATAAAGAAGTAAATTCACCACCATTGTCATTTCTTAAACATTTAATTGATTTGCCTGTTTTCTTTTCCACCATTTTTTAAAATTGTTTAAACACATTAAATACATCAACTTTCTTTTTCAACATATAGACCCAAACTTTTTAGGAGAAATCATCAATAAACGTTAAGAAATATGATGCACCTCCATAAGACATAGTAGGAGATGGTCCCCACAGATCAGAATGAATGTAGTCTCAAATCTGTTTACTATTATGATTTCTAGTCTTGAACCTTTGTTTACATTGTTTACCAAACACACAATATTTACAAAAATCCAACTTCAAGGATTTCAAATTAGGAAGCAACTTGCGGTTCATCAGTACCTGAAGACCTTTCTCACTCATGTGACCCAACCGCTGATGCCATAGACGAGAACCCTTTTCTGCTTTCTCTGACACGATCGTTGCTTCACTAATTTTTTTAAAAACAAAGAATAAATTTGTTTCAGCTAAAAGAATAACTCAGTTTCAGCTAAAATAGTAAATTTATTCCCTTCAAAAAACTCGATTTCTTCAATAAGTTTTCACAGCCCAACAAAGATTTAAGAATTACGGTACTTCTTCCTTCAAAAAAATTTGATTTCTTCGTACCTTTTCGATGCAACCGACTTTTACAACCTCTGCAACCGGCTGGGTCTGACAGTCACCCTTTTTTCTTTCTCAGCTTTTACAACCTCTGCAAATGGCTATGTCTGGCAGTCGCCCTTTTTTCTTTCTCGGCTTTTACAACCTCTGCAAATGGATGGATCTGGCAGTCGCCCTTTTATCTTTCTTCCTCGGACTCGAGCAAACCCCAGACTCGAGCAAATCCTCTGCGTCCACCTTGAGTTCAATGCAGCAGACTCCTCCTTCTACAGCCACGACGACTCTCCAACGTGCAGACTTTATTATTGAAAGATATGTGCAGACTCCTCCTCTCTTGCGGTGGTTATAAACGCTCCTCAATTTTGAGTAGAGAAAGGGTTTTAATCAGCAGAACTTCAACTTTGTTATAGCTCTGATACCACTGGTTGTTCGGGAAACATCAAATGACAAAGAAATACAATTCATAATTGAATGAAAAAATAAACACATATAAGTAAATACACAGAATTTACATGGTAAAACCTCAACAGGGTGTCAAGGAAACCTCCACAGAGCAAGGGATTGGAAACTCTATTAATCAAATGATTCTCCGTACTTTACAAGCCTCTCGTGCCATCTTATTTAACCTGGGCTATTTCGTTATTCCAACTACATTTCGTTATACAACCAATCAATAGGTAATAAGTAAATTTTCCCAGAATTACTTATTTACATTTTGTTGTCCTATTTTAACACCTCAAGCATCCCAGTAAGTTCCAAATGCATTGATTGGGTACTTTCTTTGTTGCATATATACAAGAGTCTAGTGTTGTTAAGCTCGCTCACCTGTGAAATGTAATTATGATAACAACAACTAATAATAAATATGGTGTTTACATGAATATGAGTTATTTTCAAATATCAAGTATTTGATTCATTTTCTTAAAATATTTAATAATAAAAAATCTTTACACAATTGTATCAAAAAATGATAGGAAAAAAATATGTGAGACAACAATCTACATGGCACTTTATTGTACATAGCTACTATAAAACCTTCAAATTATAGCTTAATTTTCAAAATTAAATATTATATTTGATATTAATTAATATTCAATTAATAAAATTTAACAAATAAATATAATAATATTTACTTAACTATGGAAAACAAAGAAAAATATAATAAAAAAATATAAAATTAAAATTAAATAATTGAATGATATAAATTAAACAATTAAATGATATAAATTAGATAATTGATAAATGTGATAAACATTCCATCCATAAGTTTAAAATAACTCTTATGAAAAAAAAAAGTTCACCCAGGTCGGTAAAAACGTGGAAGAGTACGGATCCCTTTTAGGGTTGATCCTTTGGATATTGTTTACATGCATGTTTGCGTATCGTCAAAGGATTTGATCGCGCATTAATTGATGTCGGAATTTTTTAGGGTTCATAATTCCGACATTGTTTCCCTGCATGTCCTCAACGATTTGATCGCACATTGATTGATGTGGGATGAAGAGAGAAAATCATCCCGTTTGTCATTATTGCGTTCTAAGTAATTAATACGCCTCAGATTGACGCGACGAGACCAGTTATGGATTGACGCACGAGACCAGTTTGGATTTTTTTCGGATTGATTCATGATTGCATCAATGTCATTCTCGCAGGAAAAATGATGGCGAAATTCTTGTTTTGTAAAGACCGGGAGAAAAAATGAGAAAAAGAAAAGACATAAAAAAATGAATATATTCTAATAAAGAGCAACTGAATGTACTAAACTATGTGGGGGGTTCCTACGATGCGATACAGAGAAAAAATGTGAGCATATTCTGTACTAAAAAGATATTGATGCAAGTTCCGCGTTTGACGCCGAACTACACCCGTTCATGCGCCCCTAGGGTAGCCTTTTCTTGCCTCGGCTCGTGATCTGTAAAATACTATTAGAGTTTTAAAATATAGTAAGCAGAGAGCATGCGTGTAGTATTCTTTAAAATTCTTATACTGTATGCGAATCAAATATGATCCTACATATATTTTTTAATGTACTGTGCCCATATCTGCAAATGGGCGCCACAGTCTTTCCTGTTTTGTTTCCCGGACGATATTCATCGGATATTTTCAGTAGAATTGTCCCATTCATTGGCTATTTTAATTAGAATTGTCCCATTCATTGCCAATTTTAATGAGAATTATTCCCCACCTGGGTGTCTCGTCCTTTTCCATTTTTGTTTCCCACATGATTTTCTTTCCCAAAATACAGATAACTGGATTCCGATTGGATTTCAATTTACAGAGAAACTCCATGTTTATATCATAGTTTAAACCAGACGACAGCGACATTCAAGAATGCTCTTAGCATTTGTCATTTTAATCCATTGGATTAGATAGCACTACTTTTTAAATATTAAACAAACTGCACAAATTTGAATCTGATGGCTCTTTCCATATGTTACGACATATATGATATTATCAAACAAATATATATATATATAACTATCAAATGTGAGAGAAATATAATGAAATAAGCAACCGTAAATGGCTGTATCTTTCAAAGCAACAGAGCCTCTCACTTTTTTAAAAGAAAAGCTAAGACCGAAAGCACGGAGTTGGAGATATGTGCTCCCCTTAATTCCAAAACTAATGAAAATTTTAATAAATCACAATCTGAATCCGCATTGTAAAATCTGTCCTGTACGTATTTGGGCCCATCCTGATTCTTCTGCTCTAGCCCTGTCGGGGTCCTGTAAATTCTCCGTTCCGGAATCTCGGTCTTTCGCATGTATTTGCTGCACTGTGTAAGTAATATTATAATTATTGACATGAAAGAAGGCTTTAACCTATTTCTGTTGTAGTGTTAGACGTTTCTATAAATTGCAACTACTTGATTGTCATGAGAAAGGAAATTTGAAATTTGATTTATGGTTTCAAATTACAAAATATATATGCCATCTACTTGATGGTCATGAAAAAGGAAATTTGAAATTTGATTTATGGTTTCAAATTACAAAATATATATGCCATCTAAAAGAGTTTATATGGCAGGATTTACTATGGAATGTTTTGGAAAGTGAAAGAAGTTTCACTTCAATTCTTGGCTTATTATTTATAATTGTAGCAGTATGCATCGACCTAATTTTCAAATCATCATATATATATATATATATATTATTTAATTTTTTTTTTATCATATAAAATTATATAGAGTGTTTGTATCAACATAGATTCTTTACAATTACACAATTTAAGCAATAACAATAAGGGTTGAATCATTCGAATTAGAAATGGATAAGTACAGGTTGATTGTGCTAGATATTTTCGCATTCCCGCGGTATAGGGGTCTCCCCGATGTGAAGTCTCAATTAAACCTCCCACCATTTGGAGTAGGAGCCTCATCCGGAGTATGAATCCGACTTGCATAACACAAAGGGTTTCCTTGGTTTCAATGAATAAAAAAAGAGATTATATACATAACCCTTGAACAAGCAAGTTGACATTGTGTAGCATTAATTGCAATGTGTAAAAGGAGACCTTCACCAGAGGGAGAAGAGAATGAGTCTTTGGAAGGAAGTAATAATGCTAACCTAAGAGAAACAAATGAGAGCAAAGAAAGAGTCATTAGTTATCTAGTGAAAAAGTTCACATAGACACAATGATCATTAAAGTAAATAAAACACACATTTAACATGATAAGTTCCAAAGCCAATGAAGTAGATCAATTTCCGAGTACATATAAACATATCATATACTGCAAACATCCAAGGAATAATCCTCCAATATTCATGATACATGCATGAAAATATGTTGGCTCATTTAACTTCAAATATTATGTTAAGGATCTAAGTACACAGTTACAATGATGAGATAGCAGTTCGAGTAGTGGAACATTAAGTCATATCTTGCTTCACCAAAGAATAGTTTTCCTCTCCGATGCCAAGTTAGAGAAACCAAGACTATCTCTCCAAATCCTAAGCCTCGAAAACCTTTTTACTTGAGTTATGAGGTTTCTTTTATAACAAGAGGAATGACCTTTCATCTCACGAGGACCCTTGAATTACCCTCATGAATCTTGGACTTCTAATGTTTCCTTTGGACTTCTAAACAATTCTTGAACTTATGAATGACTTTTGGACTTATCTAAATGACCACTTCTTCTAAAGATATTTTTGTCCATATATGTCTAAGTGACTTTTCATATTCCACATATGACTCTAGGACTTCCACACATTAGATTTTGTACTTTTCATTAGAAATCTATTATTACATTCCTCATGATGATGTGGCAAGACACGTGGACACATACAACATAGTGGTGAAACTTGTAGAAGTCACAACTTGGAAAATGATGTCATGGACTTCATGATGAGATGGTAATGCCATGTTGTTCTCCTTATTACTATGTATTCAATATTGATGGCATATATAATCAGTACTTCATCTTCATGGAATATCTGTGTTGTTTTTCATCTTCACCGTCCAAAGGGTCTTGAGTCATTATTGAAATTGTTTGAGTCATCATGCAATGTCTTCTTTTTTTCTTGGTCTAGAGACTTGCCTCATGTTTTCATGATGGTTCTCCTATGTACTTCTTCTTTGCAAGTGCTTATTTTTTCTTTCTCCTTGCTATTTCTTTGAGAATTACCTTGTCATGCTATGAAGGTACTTCTACCAATGAAAATTCTCCATGAAAAAGTAAAAACAGTCTTAAAATTATCTATTCTATCACTACCTATATAATTGGTGAATGAATTTCTTATGATAGTCTTATCGAAGGGTTAAAAGGAGGAGGCTTGATTAGGAGGTTGTATTCAAACTCAATAGTGGCTCAGAAAGGCTCCACTATTCATTATTACTGCACAATGCACTATGAAGAGGAGCTCTCCTTAATCCAAAAAAGTGGGAAAACTAAAGGGACAAGGTTGTGAACTTATTTCTTAAGACTGCACCATGTGCTAAGAAGGAGGAGTGGAAGACTTGGAAAGTGTAGTTTGACTGGTAAAAGGCTAAGAGAGGCCCCCTTTGAGCCTTTGTACTACACTATGTACTAAAGAAGAGATTCTTAGGAAAGTGTTGAACGCAAAGTGCAAGGGGAAGACCAAAGGATGAAGACTTTAGGATTAAGACTACTGTATGGGATAATTTAAAGTAGGAGGTCTTTAGGAAATTGTAGTTTGACTGATCAAAGGATCATTGTTTCTTAAAAATGTGCCATTCACTGAGGCAGACATGTCAAGGATGAGGATTGAGCACAAAGCGCATTAAGAAGAGGGAAGGGGACTCAATGATGCTTCATTGAGTTCCATGCACGGAGGAAGAGGAAAATCAAGGGTGACTGTAATTTTACTAGACAAAGGGTCATCATTCATTTGGAATACACTTTTCATTGAGGGAGGCCATAGGAATGAAGCCACCTTTCCTAGGAGTTTTTTCACTACATTGTGAGGCTAGGAGGGTCGTTGTAACACATGGTTTGCCTCTGTAAGAGGGTTGAAGGAGTACATGTTGCTAGCTAGGAGTGCTATATGTTTCATGTAAGATAGAAGAGATGAAAACTTAGTGCAGTGAGTCAGTAAGAACAGCAAGGGTTACGTGATTTTCCTTGGAAGGTTCTTAATGTGTAACAATGTTGAGGTGGACTTGAGGAGGACTTAGTAGAACCATATTGGTGATTAATATTACATAATTGAGGCCCATGAATAGGTTAATCTCATCAGTTGGTTAGAGTATTAATACTTTCACAACTTACACTAAGCACAAGGACCAAGGAAAGCTGCCAAAATGGCCAATTGTGGGACCAACAGAGTAAGAGAAATAAATTCATCTTAACAAGACTCAAACATGGATCACACATATAAATTCCATCAATACAGGGCATGGGGATGCAAAGGACTCATGAAAAATAATCAAACTTTAAAATGACAACAAAGTGACACTAAGTTTCTAAGTGCGACAGTTGAAATGACACATTACAACACTTAGAACACAAGTTAAAATAGAAGTGATGACTATAACCAAGAGGTACACTACGTTGTATCAATGTGTCAACTGCATATTCCAATGATATGTCGGAAATTGTAATAAATAATGGTGCACAAAAATAACTGGTGATACGCAAAAGTGCAACACATGAAAGAGTGAAAAAAAAAAGTGGCACCTTCTACAAGAGGAAAAAATGAAGACGACACTTAAAAAATGTGAATGACATTGAAAGAGACCCACGACAGATAAAATTTAACATGGAAATGAAACTTATTGATGTGAGAGTGAGCAAAAGAGACAATCGTGAATTTGATAGCGACACTTGTGAAAGCAAGGTTTCATCGAAATAAACAGTTGGGGAAACTCACTGGAATAGAAGTACGAATAGGACCAAAGCAAGGGAAAATACCAATGAAAGAGTGTGACGACTCTCGATACAGGTTGAACATTACATTGAAACTACCTCGATGGACCGCACTATGCTTCTTCTAACTTGCATATAAGAAGAATGCTTCTGGATTCAACAAGGACTAAGCATGTGCGACTAAGTGAATTTAACATTCATGACTTGAGAAGTAACCTTAAGCAATTAATAAAAAATCAATAAAAAATGAAATGACCATGGTCAAAAAATCCTTAGATCCCTAGCAGGCTCCAAAAATATAGTGTAGGAAAATGTTTTGAGCATGTTGATCACAACATTAATACTTGGTGACACACTTGTATAAATCTAGCTTCTCTATGTAGGTTCAACCTTTAAGTGCAAGGCCACAATCTTTCAAGAAGTATTGATTTTCCACGTGGATCAACTTGAATTACCCACTTATCCTAGTTAAATATATATTATAGTATATTCCTTGCTCAATGTGATGCACATTAACATATATTGGTCATACCTCAACTCTTTCGATAAGGTAAAAGGATAATAAGTATACCATGATTTTATTCACATTCCCGAGTGTTTCCATACTCCGAGCGAGCTTTCACAATACCCTAGAGGAGTCATCTAAAGTAACCACAAGAATTTCTTCAATTCCAGTGAGCCTAAACATTACCTTGACGAAATTTCTTGCTTCACCTCTTTGTGCAAGAAAGCTTTCACTTCTTTACGTCTTTATTTAGCTACTAATAGAATGTGCAAAGGCAGTTATTTATTTTATTGGGGCATTAGAAAAAGTTTCATCCTAAAAGTTCCCATGAAATTTTGACTTACATAATATGTAAACCAATCAAAATCCTTTAAATTTAAAAATATGTTCATGTAGATATTTGGGATGGAAATTATAAAAAAACTATTTTTTTTAATTGTATTTTTGGGTTATATCCTTACACGTTTACTCAAATTTGAAGTGTAGACACTTAACGGATGCAGAATTAAATTCCATATCCAATGAGTATGTTGTGAAACCAACTCCAAAAATAGAAGAAAATAGATCTCAATGCCTTAGAAATAAGCCACTTCGAGGGGGCAACCTCCAATACATTACATGAATGAACAATTCTTGGATGATACAAATTACAAAACCTCCTTTCTATATATAGGAGTCCATGGGGCCACAATGTAATCTTAGTGGGGCTGCAATGTAATCCTAGCCAACCTAACAATAATAATTTGAGGGCACAATAATAACAATATGGGGGTTTCAAGGGTACAATAATAACAATAAGGGGGTTACACTAATAACAATAAGGGACTATACTAGTAATATAGGGACCTAACATGCCCCTCTCCTTCAAAAAAGCATTGTCCTCAATGCTTGAGTAGCTCTGGGTGCTTCTGTATAAAATTCTCATCCTCCCATGTAGAATCTTCAGTGGGTAAGTTCTTCCACTTGATGAGATACTGTGAAATTGATCGATTCCGTAGTTGTCGAGTTCTTGTTTCCGTGATCGCTTCAGGTTCCAATATGATTTTAAAGCCTCCTTGAGAGTTAAAAAATGTTGACTGCGATTGAATATTTCACTATAACACTTTTCTTTAAGCATGAAACATGGAAAATTGGATGCACTCGTGAAGAAGCAAGAAGCTCGGTTGTACCCATAGTCTTCAATGTTTGCAACCTGTATGAGACCATAATACTTTAGCGATAATAATTTATTATCCTTCTTAGCTTGCCTGAGGGACATTTGTTTGTATGGTTGTAGCAATAAAAATACCCAGTCTTCTACATCAAAAATTCTTTCACTGCAATTTTGATCTGCCTGTTGTTTCATTTGATTTTGTGCCAAATTTAGGTTATCCTTTAAGAGTTAGAGAACTTGTTTTTGATGCTCAAAGTGATATTCCACTACTTGAACCTTAGAATTTTCTCTTAAATATAATGTGATGGATGGTGGATGATATCCATAAAGTGCCATAAATGGGGTCATTTTTGCTGCAGTATGGAAGGAAGTGTTATACCACCATTCAGTGAGAGGTAACCACTTGACCCATTGTGTTTGTTTATCAGATACAAAACAACGAAGATATCCTTCCAAACATTTATTTACTATCTTTGTTTGACCATCAGATTGAGGATGATAAGATGAGCTATGAGCTAATTGAGTACCCAAACAAGAAAATAACTCCGTCCAAAAATTTCCTGTAAAAATGGGATCTCTGTCGCTCACAATAACCCTTGGGCTTCCATGTAGCTTTTGAATTCTGTCCATAAATGTAGTAGCAACTGTACTTGCTTTAAATGGATGAGATAATGCCCAAAAGTGTGCATACTTGGTAAGTCTATCAACTACCACCATGATGACACTCTTTCCTTCGGACTTAGGTAAACCTGTGATAAAATCCATTGAAATCTCCTCCCAACATTGACTTGGAATGGATAAAGGTTGTAGAAGACCCGGGGTCTTAATTGTCTCAACTTTATTTTGCTGTAAAACCAAACATTCCACCACAAACTTTTGAATGTCAGATTTAAGGCCATCCCAAAAAAATTCTTTCTTCACCCTGTGGTAAGTTTTTAAAAATCATGTGTGTCCTCCTAAAGGAGAAGTGTGAAATTCCAAAAGAATCTTTCATTTTAGTTGGGAATTCTTACAAAGATATAAGTGATCTTTGTACCAAAAGGAATCATTTTTCCAACTAAATGTATTAGACGTACTAGGATCTTGCTGCAACTTTTGAATGAGTGTCCACACTCCTTCATCCTTCTTCCATTCCTCTCTTGCTTCGGTTATCCAATCTGGTTGGATAATAGAAATGGCATAAAGAAATGCTTCCACCTCTTCATTATTTCTTGAGAGTGCATCTGCAACAACATTTAGCTTCCCTTTTTTGTAGATTATTTCAAAGTCATAACCCAACATCTTTGTGACCCATTTTTGCTGCTCTTTTGAAGATAGTATTTGTTCCAAAGCGTGTTTAAGACTATCATGATCATTTTTTACCTTGAAGTGTCTTCCCATTAGGCAATTTCTCCATTTCTTTAGTGCATGAAGTATTGCTAACATTTCTTTCTCATAAATAGGTTTCTGTAAATACTTTCCTTTGATTGGACGACTTTCAAAAGCAATGGGTCTTCCTTCTTGCATTAAAACAACACCAATTCCATTTCCTAAGGCATCGCATTCCACAATAAAGGTTTTTGTGAAGTCTGGCGTAGCTAAGACCAGTGCTAGGCACATTACCTCCTTAAGATGTTCAAAGGGCTTAGTTGCTTCACGAGTCCATGAAAATGCATCTTTCATCAATAATGTTGTTAGAGGTGCTGCTATTCTCCCATAATTCTTAAAAACCTTGCGATAATACACTGTTAACCAAAGCCCCAAGGGTTAGCTCAATTGATTGAGTCCCCGCTTGGAAGTACTCCTAGATTGAGAGGTCACAGGATCAAATCTCCTAGACGCCCGTGGGGTTAGGCCTCAGTGTTAGGCCGAAAGTAGATCCCTTCGGGAGGATTTACTGCGATATATTAAGACCATGGATGTAGCTAGTACATGTGTGCCGACACATAGGAACGTGAACCACTATGAAAAAAAAAAACCCTGTTAACCCGAGAAATCCTCGCAACTGCTTTATGGTTGTGGGGACTTTCCATTCCTTAATGGCTTTAATTTTGTTAGGGTCTACCTTAACACCCTCGTGAGATACAATATGACCCTGATATTCCACCTCTTGTACTCCAAAGAAACATTTGGATGTTTTTTCATATAATTGTTTCTCTTACAATAGTTTGAGTAGCCTGTCAACATGTTGAACATGATCCTTCCAAGACCTGTTGTAGATTAGTATATCATCAAAAAATACTAGCACAATTTTTCTAATGAAGGGTTTGAAAATGGAATTCATCAACCCTTGAAATGTAAAAGGTGCATTGGTAAGGCCAAAGGCATGAACAAAAATTCATAATGACCCTCATGATTTAGAAATGATGTTTTCGGAATATCTTTAGTGTTCATTCTAATTTGATGATATCCTGAACGAAGATCCAACTTGGTAAAATAAATTTCTCCATGTAATTCATCCAATAATTCTTCAATCACAGGAATGGAAAATTTATATTTAATGGTGAGCTTATTGAGCTCCCTATAATCATGACACATGCACCTTGATCCATCCTTCTTGTGTACCAATACTACAGGAGCAGAGAAAGAACTTTGACTAGGTTGAATTATACTCGCCTCTAACATTTCTGCAATCATTCATTCAATTTTGCTCTTTTGGACATAAGGATATCTATAAGGCCTGATGTTTGCAGGAACACTTCTTGGAATCAAATGAATAGTATGATCATGATCACGAATAGGTGGGAGTCCTTTCGGAGTTTCAAAAACCTTGGAATGATTGTCCAAGACTTTTTGGAGATCTGCAGAAATAGATGATTTTGATGCTGGAACTTCTAGTGAGCATAATTGTGCAATTATGCCTCATTTTTCTTTCTTTAGAAGCTTTTTCATGAAATTAGAGCTTATTATCTTTCCCGACTTCCCTGGAATACCCCGTAATTCGACTTCCTTTCCTTCTGAAAAAAAAATTAAGAAAAGTTCTTGAAAATTAAAAGCTACCGTCCCCAAAGATTGTAACCATTGTACTCCTAGTACAAAATCAGCACTTCCCATAGGAATGGAAAGTATTGGACTATTCAATACATATTCCCCCATGGTTAGCTTGATATTATGGAATTTTCTAGAGCAATTTATAGTTCCTCCATTTGCAACCATCACTTGACATTCTAGTGCTGGGTATAGGAAACAATTCAATTCCTTGGCTACCTTACAATGAATAAAATTATGGGTACTACCTGAATAAATCAACAATATTACCTTTTTCTTCTTGATATGTCCTTCTATCTTGAGAGTTCTAGGAGTGGTAATTCCTGCCAATGCGTTACACGATATGGTCAGACTCATTTCTTCCTCTTATAGGGTTGGTTCCTGGTGTATATCCTCTTCTTATTCATTTTCTTCTTCCTCTTCACAATCTATGTAAAATAATTTCTTCTCAACACACTTATGAACTTTAGTGTATTTTCTATCACAACTATCGCAAAGCCCTTTTGCTATTTTTTCTTCCAATTGTTGTTGTGTTAACCTTGTAGGTTGTTGAAATCTTGGAGTAGCAACACTTCCCTCTTTATAGAAGTGAGTGGTAGGCTTCCTTGTTGCCATAATTTTACATTCAATTTTTCTTGCCAACCTGAATGCCTTTTCCAATGAATCAGGTTCCAAAACGCGAATTTCATGTTGGATGCTATCCTTTAAAGTAACTATGAAGAGATCAATCATGCGTTCCTCTGGAATATCAGTTACCCTTATATTCAATTTTTGGAAGTCCTCAATGTGCTCCCCACTAAACCCTTTTGCTTGAGATTTATCAATTGGCTAAAGAAGGTATTGCTTTTTGTATCCTCATATTGTGGTTTCATTTCCTCCGTAAAAATTGATGAAGTGACAATTTTTTTACGGGAGCAAAGCCATCGATACCATACAAATGTATTTTGTTCTAAATGTAAAGTTACAATGCATACCTTTTGTGTGTTTCGCACATTATTGAGACCAAAATATTGCTCCATATGTAGTATCCATGTTACAGGATTCATTCCATCAAACCTCCTCATATCCACTTTTGGAATATGGTGGTTCTCCCTGCCAACATTAGAGTTTATGAAATCACGATTAGCATTTATTTTTTTCTCATCATGAGTTTCCTCTACTATCTTTTCACCATTATGAAACATTTGTTGTATCAACTTTGTCAAACCTTCCATGTCTGCTTTTATATCATTCTTCGTGTTTTCCATTTTTTCATCGATCTTAGCTTCCACGTGATCCATCTTAGATTCCATGCCAGCTTGCATGCTATCTACCTTAGATTCCATGCGATTCTTCAAACCATCCATCTTAGATTCCACGCCTTTATTGAAACCATCCATCTTAGTTTCCATTCCTTTCTTCAAAACTGCCATGTCATTTTTTGTTTCTCTTTGTGATAGCGAAATTTGTTTCACTTGCTCTTGTAGATTTGATATGTCATGTTGCCATTCTTTGTATTCACGATTCATAGTAGAGCCTTCTAAAGGCTTAATGGGTGTTGAATTCTTTTTAGGGGCCATTTTAGAATCTAATACTGATATATATTCTACGATATGCCCTTGGAATCAATTCAACTTGATTCTTCAAACAAGACTTATGAAATTCGAGAAAAAAATCCACACCTTTTACCTGTTTTTGAGGAGCTCTATATTGAAATTCAATTATCTATGTAATTGTAGATCCTCAATATCTAAAATTCGGCCTTGCAGTAACCCTCTGAAGCTTATTTCAAATGTCATAGCTCTGGCCTAATTTGGATTCTTTAAGGAAAATTTATTTCCAATCTCGCACAATGACCCAATTATGGACTGGTTCAGTAGAGCGAAGTTGTATGACTTGACACGTGTCATTGTTTCCTCCTTTGGCTATGAAATTGATAGAAAGGAAACTAAATTCTGTGTACTTTCAACCACTTTTTACAGAATTCCAATCTAATGCTCAGAGAGAGAGTTTTGAATTTGTTCCCATGATAACCTCTTTGAGATGAAATTCGGGAGCCTAAAAAGGACCTAACTTCCATAGATCATATCTCTGAAAATATTCCAAACCAAGCCCTGAATTTTTTTGAAGATGTTCCTCAGGATGTTGGTTTTTCTCTCTAAAAATTTCAGCTTCTGAAACTTCATAGAAAAAAAGTTATAGTGAAAATTCTGCGATGACCTGTTTAGGTTAAATTCAGGAGCCTACAAAAAGCCCTAACTTCCACAGATCATATCTCTGAAAATATTTCGAACCAAGCTCTAAAATTTTGCAATGATGTTCCTTAGGAATTCGGCTTCACACTTTAAACATTTCCACTTTTGAAGCTTTGTAGAAAAAACGTTACAGCGAAAATGCCACAATGACAAGTTTGGACCAGCGAAAACCCTAGAATCCAAAGCTCTGATACCAAATTTTGTTAAACCAGCTCTAAAAATAGAATAAAAGAGATATCAATGCCTTATAAATAAGCCTCTTCGAGGGGGAAACCTCCAATACATTACATGAATGAACAATTCTTAGATGATACAAATTACAAAACCTCTTTTCTACATATAGGAGTCCATGGGGCCACAATGGAATCCTTGTGGGGCCACAATGTAATCCTAGTTGAATTAACAATAATAATTTAAGGGCACAGTAATAACAATATGGGGGTTAGAAGGGTACAATAATAACAATAAGGGGGTTACATTAACAACAAAAGGGACTATACTAGTAATATAGGGACCTAACAGAGTACCCACAATGCCTACTTTTGAGAATACCCACATTGATAAAAAATGAAGATACATCAAAAAAACATGTTGAACAAGCATTTTTAATATATCTTCAATTTTTTTATCAATGTGGGACTTCTCAAAGGTATGCATAATCGATACTCGTTGGATGAAAAATTTAATTCCACATTCAATGTGTGCTCACACTTGAAATTTAAATAAACGTATAAGACGATAAGCCAAAAATACAATTAAAAAAAGTAGTTTTCTTCTTTTCCCTCCAAAATTCATAACTCTTATTTTATGATTTCTCATTATTTTATCATTTTTTCTTAGGAGGCCACTTCTAGGCTGAAATGTTCTCTAATGGAAGGTAGATCCTGATTTATTGAGAGTGGAAGAGGTTGGTTCCTTGTTTGGAAAATCTGAAAGATAACCAAATTTCATATGCTCGTTCAGAGTTTTTCTCCTTTCCCTTCTCTATTGGATTGAGTGGACAGGTCGAAACATCATTCAATACAAAGCCAAATCATAAATAATATCCTAATAAAGCTACTATATTCATATTTCAACCAAAGACTTTTCATTTGGAAAGAATCATACTTTCCATTGATACAACAAATAATTTAAAGAGATATAAACCCAAATGGAGAAGAGATAATAAATTAGGAAAGCATTAATCTTCGTCACAATTTCCCTTTTCAAGTTTGCCACATTGTATTTTGATCCAAAAGGATTATCTTTCATGCAAGGTATTGTTAAAGAAAAGAACAAGTAAAAGAAATAACAAAACCATGAAAAAAATCAAAAGAACATAACAAATGGAGGTTGAAATTAATGAAAAATGTTGAACAAGAAACAAGAAAAAAAAAATGTAGAGACTAAATGGAGAGAAAGTGTTGGATGAGGGAAAAGGGAATTAGAATTCAACTAGACCCACACCTAACCTAACTAGATAGAAGGTCCGGGTCAAGTGTAATGTAATTTCCAATATATCCATCATTGTTCATGACCTGCAAACACAAAGATAAGAGTGATTAAAAAAAATATAATAATGTGCAAAAGAAGATAAAAGAACTTGAATATCTTGCACATATGATAGAAGGAATTTTCTAGATGTAGAAAGATGTGCAACAGAAAGTAACCTTAACCAACCTACCACGTTACCTTTTTGTTTGAAATCAGAATCAAACAAACCTATCAAACTTCTTGTGAATGTATCTTCATCTGTGTGGTATTTCTTAGCAAACATCAAGAAATAACAATACTTTATTTTTAAAAATAGGCTTGTTAAGTAAGAGGATTCCTTTTGATCATAGATTGGATCACAATATTCAAAATCATCATTTTAAAAACACTGAAGTCTATGACAAGATAATTTTACAATTAATGACATGGAATTAGGATGAAAATATTGTAAGGGAAAATGAATTCGATTATATTCATGAATCTTGTCAAGATAATGAGAACTCGATATAACCATCAGCGAAGGATGAAGTTCCTCAACTGCATGAAAATTACTTAAATAATGAAATGATAACCCATATAGATCAATCAATGCAAAACAAATTTCATGAGATACACTTGTATGAAAATGAAAAATTGAATGAAAATTACCATGATTAGATAGAGATATTAGGTCACAAGTCTCTTGATTAATAAGCAAAAAATATAGATCAATTTTGACAACTTTACAAATTTTGGGTATTTGACTTATGTGATCCATGATATTTGCAGAGAGATATTTCGGTGATAATCACATAGAGAAATGTTTCGTCAAAACATTTCAAACCAACCAATGTGGTTCATCATTACAAATTCTTTCAATTATATAATCATTTCTCTTGAATGTTCAATGTGACAAACCATTTCCCTAAACCTCGTTACAAACTGCATCAGAATCACAATAATTGAAAGAATTGAAAAGGAATTTCAGTATAGTCAATACATGAAACCAGTCAAGATGAAAGGGGTGAAAAATAGGAACTTGGTTGACCATATATCTTAAGAATTTATTAATTCTCAATAGGATATTTGATGCCATGAATATAATTATTGACTTCAAGATATTAACAAGAAAAACTAGGAGATGATTATTTTCAAAAGAGGCTCACAGGGATGAATCTTTTGGCCAATGATAATATTTAAAATTATCATCTTCATATATTTATCCATCCATGAATGGTACACACTCTAAACCTGAGTTTCATACAAATATTTGCATGAGTATAAGCCAACTGAAACCTAATTTTCAATCTGATCAGACACTAAATCATGGAATTCAAATGAACAATATCGAAAATACCTCAAGTATTTCAAGAAGGAATTTTCATTCAATGAAATCACACAAAGGGAATAATTTTGCGGGAGAATCCATATATGACTTAGGTCAGGGACCTTACAAGAGTTGCGAGAACCTAACATATGGGAGTTGAAGTGCCTCAACTTCTTGACAAGTCCCGAGACTTTCTAGGATTGTAGAATTGCATTATAAAGATTGAATCAGATCATACATGGTGTGTGGAAAACCACTCTGAATCATTTAAATAAGATCACTACTATCCAAATGGAAGTTATCTACAACACTAATTTGATCAGAATTTACATCATCAATAATTATATTACAAAGGATATAAGGTTGTTCTAATCTCACATGTGAAGATGACTTGATTGAATGAATCTCGTGAGTAACGTGAATAGAAGGATTTTCTTCATGCAACACTAGAAATGATAAGTAATGGAAATGATACTCAATGATTTAATTACCTTCTTCTTGATCATGGATAATCCAATTACATTTTTTCAATTCAAAACATTTTTCATTACATGTTGACCTTGAATATCTTGGAGTATCTGCAACATAAGTTAATGCATTGAAAATAGTAAAGCACAAGGGATAGTGGGATGAAGAGGAATTTTCCATACGAACATCTTGTTTGACCGAATCAGACTCTTGAACTAAATATTTCAAATCAAAATCTTCCTTAGGATTTGAAATATCAGTAGGTTCACTTGTGAATCCATCACGATGTACATCAATAGAATCATCATCATCAGAATGATGGTTTCCCAAGATTTTAAATATATTAGGAAATTAATTTTGTTTGATTGACTACCGAGATTACTAGATTCTATATCAGACAAGAATGGATAAAAACTATCTTCACATGGAGTGCTTTGAAAAAGAGAAGCAATATTGAAAAAATCATCACCTTTTTGCTTCTCTACTTATGATATATGGTTGTGTTGCATCTGATCACTATGTGGTTTTGGAATAGGTAGATCAAATAGATCAAGGGGCAATGGATTATGAGAAAGAGATGATAGGGGATGGCAGGGATTCAAATCATATTCAACACTACAATTATGAGTAATAATATCATTTTGATAGAACATGGGATTGGCCTTCAACTTAGGTTCCTGTAGTGCTATTCAACAACCCCCATTATTTTAGCATAGTTACCTTAGAAAAATAATGGGGACCCTATAAAACAAAATTTAGAGTAAAACAAATAAGACCCTTAAGTGATTAATTTGAATAGAAATAGGAATCAAAGGGGTTAAAAAACCTTGAATTTTAGCCTTAAAGACACTTGAGTAGAGATTGTTAAGAAAATCACAATATCACAATGAAAGACATATGGCTCCTAAAAGACACTCAACACAAATTGCGATGTGAAATAAATGAAAGTGCTTTAATAAAGGAAAAAACAATTTTCCCAAACAAATTCTATAAGCAAGAGACTGTGGACCCACCTTTGTTATGTAGGAAAATCGTAAATCACATTTTGCAGTTTTATCCCAACGATCTTAAAGTCATCCTCCACTTTTCCCCAATGTGATATACTCTATTGCATCGCACTTTCGCTTCGTGACCACTCTTTACCTTCATTCATTTTTTTTCGATATTTCGATTGTGATATCAAAATTGGCAAAAGGTAGTTGATCAACATTTTATAAAGATTCACACATGAATAACATCGTGATGCGATAGATCTCGTTTAATTGCTTGAATGGTTACATGGTCACATCAACCCATACTGACCATTAATGTCGTAAATTAAATGGTTTTATAGCCCATACCTCTGAAAATGATTTGATTGCAAGAAGCATTGCTTTTATGTATTAACTGCATTCCAAGTTTAATTTTATTGATTGTTTCCATTATTAAGGTACTTTTGTATTTATAAATCAAAATTTCCTCTCTCCACTTATAATTCTACATTGCTCAAAGGCGAGTCCAATTAAACAGAGCTCTTTAGAGATCTAAAAAGCTGTGAAAAAGGCTAAGAAAACTATGGCCACCTACAAATTTTGCACCTACTATAAGTGAAAGAACAGAAATGCTTCCACTATTTATAGACACAACATGTAGGCTGCAAAGTGGTTCTTCCTCCTGGAAAGCGATGTATAAGTTATTTGAGGATGAGAAACCCCATAGTCTTCAATAGAAAGTTATTGTTAATGCTTCTGATCCTTCAGAAGCTACTATAGAAGAAGTTTCCAATTCTTTTCTACACCGAGTTTCTGCATGCCCCAAAATTATACCATATACTCATATAGTAAGATGGATAATCAATAAACTCAACATTGGGGATATTCCAGTAGAGGAACGATGATAGGATCTTTTAACGCAGAAGACGTGAATTTAATAGATCACATTTCAGACCTAGAAAAGGTCTACGACAAGGAATTTATGGCGCAATTCTCCAGTGAGAATGTGCTGAAGTAAAATCCTATCAAGAAATGGAGAAACAGCCTAAATAAACACAAAAGTGATGATAAGGGAATGTATTCTAAAGAGTCCCTTACTAGTCTGTATTGTTATGTTGTTGCAATGATGTCTAGGGTCTTTGGTTAGCCTGATTCTACCAAATTTTCAGTTGAATGGGTTCCCCTAATGGAAGCAGTTGCAAATTCTTATATTATTGACTGGGGACCCATTCTATCCAACAATGTTTCCACTCAAATTCTGGAATATAGAAAAATTCGTTCTATTTCCTCCAAAAAATTTCTTGCATTTTATATGAGCACTTATATCATCGATTTTTTATGTTTCACTTGATATTTTCTAGCCATGGGTTGGAAATGGAATACCCATGACCCTCTCCCCATTCATGTCTATCATAAAATGTTATGGTAGTCAAAATATGAAAACTATTTTTAGAAAATATGCCACGAAATTATGCTTCCTTTATTTCAAGTTGTCTTCAATGAGAAAGCCCCCAAGTTGCCTAAATAAGCTCAAGATGACTTCTCCTCCATTGGAAAATGGTTAAGAGAAGAATTGATTACCTATGTCAAAGTTTTTGGGAGTGTTAGTATGAATCTTTTGTCAAAGTGTACGCAAAAAGACCACTTTAGCTATGCATAATTTATAGCCCTAACATCAAATATGGCTGCCAATATCTTCAGATCTACAGTTAGTTGATCAAGACAAATGCTGCAAAAATCCAGATCTATGCATAAAGAGACATTAAGCAGTAAAAGTAAGGTTTTTCTCCATACATCCAATAGACAAGACAAGAACAATATTTTTGAAAGAATTTTTGTATTATGGGCACCTGGGAGGAAAACAAGAAGGTGTTTCCAATTCTCCTCAATGGGATGGGTTCTTGGAAGTCCTCCGCACTTAAGATCTAATATTTCTCTCTCTTGTTGGTGTAGAAAACCCAGACAAAGATAGAACTCAAAGGGAGCTCACACAGCAAATAATGGAAAATTTGACAATGATAATGGATCAAAGTTAGACCAAGAGTATAGATCCAGAGTGATCTAATAGGCAACAAAAGGTGAAGAATGGTAGGAGAAACCCTCCTATTTATAACAAAATATTGGGTCATTCTAGATCTTGGTGCATGATTAAAATAACATTAATCAAATCTAGATCTACCTTTTATGGAATATTTTATTATATTTGTTGGAGGGAAAAAGTATTTGACTTGGGTCAAATCCCTTTATTTGTGAATAATAAATAAATAAATGATTTATTTATTATTTTAAGGAAGTGGTTGAAATATAATCAAATAAATAATGATTTATTTAATTATTTATGGGTGATTTAGTCATATTTAACAAGGAATATTATTTAAATAAGATTTAAATAATTATTCCTAGAAAATAATAATATAAATAAAGATTTATCTAATTAATTTCTTTGTTTTGGGTTAAACATGACCAGGAATAATAATTGAATTATTGTTTAATTAATTATTCCTTGAGGAAAATAAAACAAATATAGGTTTGTTTAATATTTCCTTTTGGGGTTTCCTGTTTAGACCATAAACAACCTAATAAATGTGTTTTATTAAGTTATTTTACATAGTGAAAGCAATTTTACTTAGGGTAAAATTGGTCTTACATGGTGTACTTGGGTCGATCTAATGATAGTAGGTTAGATGACCAAACAATGGTGTAACAGGGAGCCTTGCTCGACCACATGTTTTACCATTATATATTTTGGATCAGCTTCTCACAAGAGAAATAACCTATGAAATTGTTGGCAACATATTAAAGAAGTTTCTAAAGGAAGTTAAGAAAGCATCATGGCCCTCCTTTCCATTTCATTTTGGTGTTTACACCTTGGACAACTATAAACACATAGGATTAGAGGTAAACCAAATTGAATTTTTTAATTTGTTTACAGTTTAAAATAGACATTATGATCCAAATCAAGTTGCTAATGATTTTACCATTCAAGTTAAAATAAAACCATTTGTACATGAAAATGATAATTTCAATGAATTTTTTTAGTTAGTCGACACTTGCTATGGAGTTCATAAGTTAGCAATGCTACGCCTCCATCCACAAAAATTGTCAAAGTTTAAGCAATACAAGAGAAAAAAATTGGAAGGGATTTCTTTGAAAATGTTCAAAGTATCCAAACCCATAACATAGAAGGAAAAGGAAAAATAACATGTACCTAAGGATATTGAATTCCTTAGTAAAATTGAAGAAGATAAATCTGATGAAGTTCAAACCATGGATTTATATTTCCCAAGTAATTTGAATGATGTTTGGAAGGAGTTTAATAAAAAACTCCAAGGATAAAATGAAGTGATGATTACTTATCGTCACAAGATAGTGAAAATGGCTGAAAGAAAAATTCAAGACTCGTTTACTGCAGGGCCATCTAACAAGTTAGTTAGCACATACCAAGTGGAATTTATCCTGGCCTTCCCTACTACAGAAATTGTACTGAAAATTGAGGAAATCCCTGCTCTAGATATATTTTACAGTCATAAACATAAATCCATTATGAGAAGACAAAGAAAAATAAGGTAAACAGAGTAGTCTCAACTCCTTGTTCCATGAGATGTTTTAATGGAAGTAGTCGCGAAAGATTCACAACTAGATCCTTCTTAGGATCTAACTCGTTTGACCTAGTTCACAGGAGCCTATGAATCTGCTACTATAGATAAGACTTATGAAGCTCAATAATTAATTAAAGAAAAGGATGAAAGAATCATCCAATTATAAGAGGAACTATAGGAAGAAAATCACAAATTTAACTAATAACTACATGTAGATGTATCACAGCTCCAAGAGAGCATTGATCAGTTGAAATTACATCATCAAACTAAAATCAGTGCTAAGGAAACTCAAATTCATCAATGGCAGTTTAATGTTGAGCAATTGAAAGATAATCGAAACATATATGAATTTAGAAAAGAAGCATTGGAATTCAATACCCTACTGGCACAACAAAAAGTTATTTTTTGTCAAAATTTGTCAAATATCACTGAATTATGTGAGGAAAGTGATTCACTGATGAATCAAATAGCAGACCAGAGAATTCGTTTTGATGATATTGATGATAAAGTCTCACAGTATGTCACCTCGCAAGATACTACTGATGGAGGAAAGGCTAATCTTCGCAGGATTGAGGACTCAAAAAAGGAAATATTATTTACTCACTTGGACATACAATTGAAACATGCTGAAAGGGCCATCTACAGAGCTAGAGATGTGGCTAATAATATTACTGAAACATTTAGTCAGAATCTCATCGCTTTCAATCTTATTAATATATTCCCTTTTGGTTCTCTTCCTAATGTTAAAGATTTGATAAGTAAATGGCAAGAAGTTTCCAAGGTCAAAGAGGAAATCATCAAAAATTTGGAAAAGCTATATTGGGATAAGTATTGGAAATACTTGGTAAAGCCACATAGCCAATGGATCATGTTGTGTTGTCCTACAAATACTTCTTCCTATATGTTGCCTCGACTTTCAGATGTGGTTTTCATTAGACAACTGTGCATCAAGCCAAGCCAACCTCCCAATGTTAAGCCAATGCTTAACATCCTTCATGGTTAAAAAGAAAAGTAATGTGCTTAAGTGCTGGAAAAAGAAAGGGAAGAATTCATTTACCAATATTTCGTGAAATACGTTTGATTTATAAGTTGAAGTGATTTGTTCAAAATACACACTCATCAATTTTCAACAAAATCATGTAGCTCAACATGGATTTTTGATGAATGAGACCCTGCAGTGTCAATGACCTGCTCATATAACTCGTATTCGAATGTCAATCCCTCGTTAATATATTCAGTGGTCATAGGATTAGTCAAAATTAAATTTGAAAAAAAATAATGACCCAAAATTCTAATACATCAATAGCCTTAAGGTAGGATGCATAATATGTATGTTGTATAATTCAATTATTGTAAACAGATTCAATATGAGGAATATGGGGAGGTGTTGAATCAGTTGTACTCTCATGTGTTTCATTATGAATGGATTAATAATGATGTCGTGACCTTAAACCAGGACCAATATTTAAACCATATCCTATTTCGAAATCACGATCAAAGGTTAATTCCTCATCTTCGTACACATCATATACAGGTGGTTTATAAAAATAAAAATAAACATTAAATGGACTGATATTACAATCATTTAAAACATTGTCACAAGCATGTACGTCGGTTTAAGAAATTTGTTCAAGAATTGATGTCTAATGTGCACAGTCACGAATGGATGAGGTTGATGTTGTAATAGACATAATTTGTTCCTCAACATTCCCTTCTTCACAAACTTTGTCAGCATAATAATCAGGGAAATTAAAGGAAAAAAAAAACCAAAGTTGAGATTAACGATTAATTCGCTAACCTCCTTAAGCTTATCTTCATGTTCAGAGCAAGATGTAATGATCTTCTCAATTAAATATTTATATGGAAAACATATATTTCATTAGAATCATTAACTTCATTTTGAGACATCCTGCTTCATCATTATCATGTGATTCGCTTCATTGAAACTCTAAATGAGAATCACCATAATATTGATCTAAACATTTTTTTTTTAATGAGTGAATGAGAAGGATACATAGTTGTATAATGTTTATAAGAAATGGCATGGACATTTTTTAAATATGAAATGCAACTATGAGGAATTTGTTTATACCATTGTCGTTTGTTACCTTCTACGGACATCATGGAAATTTTCAACCATAAATCCTCATGTTGAACATCAATATTTAGAATGCAGTCATTGAACTCTATGAGGTGTTGAATAGGATCATCTTCTTCTTCATGAAAATGAGGAAAGTAAGTATCTGATGTGTCTATGTGTCTATGTCTTGCATTTGATTAGGAAAACCTGATATATTAAGAAAACAAAGTGGAGCAAAGCATTTGGAAATATAAGCCATAGGAATTTTTTTTTAGGAAACGAAGGAGTCGAAAGTGAAAAATAAAATAATCAAATATATACTTCAAAAACATGTAAGGTTTTTGCAACTGTGATCCTATTAATTGTTAGTAGGTCTTAGATTTAGCCAATTAAACTAGTTTCCAGGAAAATGAAACTTGTCAATTCGTTCCCCAACAACGACGTCAAAAGATGTTGGTTTTCTAATTGTCTTTTTAACTGAAGAAAACTTCAGAATACATCATTGAGGATTGAAGATCATTCCACACTATGTGACAAGGTTTGGCCTCCATTTTACCATATTGGGTATTCCTTGGTGATAATCAAAATTAAATAGTAGTTGTAAAATAGTGTGAATTAAATAGATTTTCTAATTAAACAAATAAATAGGCCAAATTATTCAAGAAAGAGTGTTTTAAAAAAAAATAATGTTTTTTGTGAAAAAGAGATGGTAGGTACATAACTCATGAAAACTTATTAAATCAAACTTCATTAATGACAAATGAGGAAAATTAATATATATTTCACAAAGGTTAGCTAGAAATAGAAATGAAAATTAGAGAAAAAAGAGAAATAAAAACACACTAGTGTTAAATACATCCAATTTAACTATGTGCTTTAAATAACATAACATGAATTATTATTATTATTTAACTCACATAACAATTAGAATAATTTAATCTAAATTTTTTCGATAATAAATATTAAAGAAAAATTAAATTAAATGTAATTTGTAAAGCATTAGACAATCTAGACCAGTCAAATAATGGGTAATAATTTCAGGTTTGACAGTGAGAGAAAATAGTAAAAACAATAATAAAATTAAAAAGAAATAAAATATAAATAACTCATTTTTATGGCATTTGAATTTACACTTCACGTAGCCCTAATCATTATGTATTCATGGAATTAAACCATTAACAAATAAAATCAAAATGTGATTTAAAAACCCTAGATATCAAGTATTCCAAGGTATTTAAAATCATTTAATGTATTGAAAAATAATGCATCCCATTCATGAAAAATGAACCACGAGATCAAATTAAAATTAAAATAAAACACAATGGAATAAAATAAAGAAAGAAAATCTCAGTGCCACCATAATAGAAAATTTTAGGGGCTAATATTCGCACTTTGACTAATTTTCGATTAATTTTCCAAGAAAAAGGTTCGCCAATTTGCATTTTTTATAAAAAAGATTCACCCCAAATTTAAAATATAAAATTATTTTACCTTAAAAATCGCCAACATTATATAGAGAATATTATAAATTGGAATAATTTTACAAATACATCAACAACCATTTTATAGTTTGCATAGTAGGGACTCGTAAGACTCGCCAATTGAGATCCTTAAAATTTTCCCTGGCCACCATGAAAGAAACCATTTGCACCATGTACAAGATGGTTGTAATACTTAAATTCTTCTTCCTCACGGTTACCATCCTGGAGCCTACAAAAAGAACTGCCCCCAAAAAGCTCCATGGACAATCTTTTACATCTTTTAAATGTCTAGAAGTTCGTTTCATTTATTTATCATAAATTTCCAAATAAAATTACTTTAATAACAATTATTTTTACTAAATTTAATACAATTTTCATCATTTAAATGAATTTCCACTCAAATTCTTCACGTTAAAAATCCTTCGGTGAATTTACATTATTGATGAAATTAAATTTTTATCTCAAGTGACACCCAATAAAATTTCCCCACTATATAAACCATTAAACCATTAGGTCATAAATTATGTATTTAAGATAAACATATATTTCGTAAATAAATGATAGAATTCAAAATATTAAATTTAATAGATTTAATGTGATTTCCTTTTTAGGTGCTTATATTTCTACAAAATCTGCTATAAAGTTTTGTTGCTCCTCCCTACTAAATTGGATCCTACACTATTTCTTCACCCAACCATTAAAGATATAATTGAATGTTTAAATGAAATAATATATATATATATATATATATATATATATATGATGAAGATGATGATTATGGTTAATGTCCACTGAGACCAAACATTGGTCTATCGGACCTATAATTTTCTTAATTCTTAATTTGTCTGGCTTCTCATCTTTCTTGGCAAGATTGGTGTTGTAGCTATTTTTTTCTTCTCTACGGTCTTCCATCTTCCTTTTTCTTGTAGCTCCTTCATCTCTTTTGTTCCTTGGGATATTGTGTCTTATCTTCGGGTTTTGGGAGATTTGCTTTGCTGCTAAATGAAAATTTCTTTTTGCGCGGTATTCAAATCCTCATAATTGTTGAAGCTTGAGGAGCTGTCGAGTTCATTTTTTTGTTGTTGGGTGGGGCTTTCTCCCTGCTTGTCTTGAGGGTTGTTTACTTCTTGCTTGATTTCTTGTGATTCAGAGTTTTCTGGAGACTACTCTTCCTTAACAGTGTAATGTTCCTTTTATGCTCCTTTCCACCATGTAGATCTATGGTGATTCTTTCTAGCATAATTTTTCTGAGAGACTTTGGGGAAATTTTTCGCTAGATGACATGTCTCAAAGGATGATCGACATCTGAAGAGGGCACTTTCATAGTCGAGTTTCTTGTTCCATACACAGTCCTTTCTTGTTAGGATTATTTTAGCTCGAAATCTGGCACTGAAGTCCATTTCTACACAGATGCGTGCATAGGTTGTTCTGACATATTCCTCTGTTTCTGGGCACCTGCAGTAAAATTTCTCAATTGCATTTCCAATGGATTTTAGCGAGGAGAGATTCCAGAGATGCAAAGGTAGGTTTGACAATCTGACCCAAACTGGTGCTGAGGTTATGAATGTTGTTGAGGGATCGAATGATGGGTTCCATGGTTTCATGAATAGACCTGTTTTTTCCCAAAACCAAGGTTCAAAATCTAAAATGCATTGTCTACTTTCAGAGTTTTCAAAATCTACTATAAAGAAACCCTTAGCACAGGGGTAGATATTAATTTCATTAGAGATGGGAGGCTTCCATATCTCTGAGATCCAACTGTGAAGGGCTGTCAGTCGTGGCCAAAAGCCACTAAACCGGCAGATTAAGGCACTTTCAGAAAACTTCAAGGCCTCATCTAGTGAAGCCTTGACCACCTGCACAGTGGGAACTGGGGCTTCATTGACAATATGGGCAGGAGCTTGACTCTCAGAGATAGATGGAATTGAGCCGGTAAGTATCTTTGCAAAGCTGGGAGCCATACTGAAGAGGTTATCTCAACTTCATAAAACACGAATTTTAGCACTGAATATCAGCAAATCGGACAACTGACCTTCAATGCAGAATTTTCACCGCAAAATTTCACCGCAAAATTTTCATCCCAAAATTTTCACCGCAGAACTTCACCGTAAAATTTTCACCTTAGACCCAAGTATTAATTGAGAAAATTCACGGCAGACCCAAGTATTAATCGAGAAAATTCACCGCAGACCCAAGTATTAATGGAGAAAATTCACCACAGAATTCACCGCAGACCCAAGTATTAATGGAGAAAAGAGAAAATTCACCGCAGACACAAGTATTAATGGAGAAAATTCACCACAGAATTCACCACAGACCCAAGTATTAATGGAAAAAATTCACCATAGAATTCACCGCAGACCCAAGTATTAATCGAGAAAATTCACCACAGACCCAAGTATTAATGGAGATAACTCACCATAGAATTCACAGCAGACCCAAGTATTAATCGAGAAAATTCACCGTAGACCCAAGTATTAGAATTCACGGCAAACCCAAGTATTAAAATTTTATATAATGAATAAAATTTTAATTATAAATTTCAGATTTGTATATTAATATAAATTCTAAATAATTTTTTTAAATATCGTAAACCATATAATCTCATATAGAATGTTAATAATATATATGGGGTTGATAGTTTATATTTTTTATATAATGAATTGGGTTAATATATATTGTAGCTATATATAGAGATAAACAAATCTTAAAATCCATCGCATGATTCGAGATGGAAAAATGACTAACCAAAACCCGACGGAATATTTACCGTTGATAAATTTAATCGAATGGTCATCGCATGAATGGCCATCGCATGAGAATGGAGTCGATGGTTAAGTCAATGGGTTTATCCCAATCTTCAACGCAGAAGTCATACGTTTGTTTGAATGTTAAGTCACATGGATGGTTATTTGGGTTCACGTGTAGCTTTAAGGGTTGTTATAATGTGACTCATTCCTTAAAGAAATTGACCTACGTTTGAGGAGGTAGCAAGGTTCGGAATTATTAAATATAATTTGTTTGATACGTAATATGGTTAATTTATTTATTTTATAACGACTGTTTAAGGTTTAATTTATTAAAATATTGTTACACTTTATTTAATTTATGTTTAATTAATTTTAATTAATTATATTATATTTAATTTGTATTTTGTATTTTACTTCATTTATTATTTAATTATTTATCTAATTTTTTAAATTATTTTAATAATAATGACTATTATAATCATAATTATAATTTTTTATTTTTAAATTACTTTAATAATAATGACTATTGATGGATTGTAGATTTTTGTGGTGTAGATTTTTAGATTCAAAACTCGGAATCTCCACAGTCCTCATTTTTCAGTCAAATGAGGACTGTGGAGATTCCGAGTTTTGAATCTAAAAATAATGACTATTATAATTTTAATTATAATTTATAGCTAAAATATCTTTTATACAAAAATTAATTTAAGGTTAGAAATTCAAGTTCTCATTCAATGCAATAATAAATACGCAGAAGTGGCCAAGATATAATTGGGGTCAAATTAACGACAACAAAATTCGATGTTTTTTTGGATCATAGATGCATCCTTTCAAAATATCATATTTGAAAAATGGATTCCATATAATCATGTTGAGGAACTTCTTCTAGTGGTCCACTTTGCCAAGAATCTAAAACTAGCGAAGAAAGCTACAATCCAATGGTCAAACCTCAAAAGACAATGGGAGGAGACAAAGCTTAAAGCAATTGAGGAAGAGTTGGAAAGGATTGAAGCCCTTGAGGGGGGGTATTTGAATGAGAAATAAAAACAAAGGATCATATATCTTGAAGAAACTAAAGGGAGTATTTTGGAAGAAAATAGGGAGATGAGGAGGAAAAAAAGAAGAGTCATTTGCTAAAGAGTGGAGAAGAAAGTATGAAGTCCTACCGAAAGCATGCAAAGAGGCACAAAGTATAAAAAAATATATTGGATATTGATATTCAAAGTGGGGGCTGAGCTTCATCCTTTCAGGATATTTCTAGGTTGGGCTAAAATCATTTCAGTAATTTATACAAATTACCCCTAAAGGTTTCCATAGCTAATCTGATTGGCTTATTCATTTCCTAGGTTCCTTGATGTTGATGACAACCAAAGCTTAGTGAAGTTAGTGTTTGAGGCGAAATTGCAAAGGATTCTTCACAATTTTCAAAAGGATAAATGTTTGGGCCTTGATAGTTGGTACGTGGAATTTTTCCTCGGGATGTATGTCATTCTGGGGGAAGAATTATTAATGGTGGTTGAGGACTCTTGGCTAACATGGAAAATAATATACTCTTTTATGTTGACATTTATTTCCCTCATTCTTAATTCATAAGCCCCTCAATACTTTGATGACTTCTAGCCTATTTCATTATGCAACTATATATACAAAGTGATTTCCAAGATCATATAAAATAGGCTCAAGCTAATTCCATATGGTAATTTATCAAGAAACAATTTTCCTTTCTCGGGGGTAGGTATATCCATGAGGAAATAGGGGTTGCTTAGGAAGGGCTCCACCACTTAAAATATAGAATAATCAAGGGAATGGTGACAAAAAATGAACTCTCTAAGGAATATGAAATAATAAGTTGTATTTATATTCAATTTCTCCTTACACATTTAGGATTTGGCATACCCTTCACAAAGTAGGTTATGAGTTGTGTTGGTGCGCTAAGATGACAATGAAAATCAATCTTAATACCTACATTAATTATCAACCAAGGATATGTATTTTTATTTCAAGAGTGTTGGCATTGTCTATGCAAGTGAGATCAAAGACTATTTCAAAATAAGATGATTCTAAATTGTGGCAATAGCCAATCTCTAATTCTCAAAGTTCAATCTAAAATAATTCCAAAAGAAAGTCTTAAAGCATTTCCAAACCATAAATCTTGATCTAATCTCAACTGATTTATAAAGAAACTGAATATAAATGCATGTATTGAGGGTATCACACTTAAATAACTACTAAATGATATTAACAACAATTTATCTAATGAAAAGAGGGACTACAATACATGAACAACAATAAACTATTCAGGACTTTAATTGAGAATGACAGTAATCAATCAATCGATATATATAATGGCATCACTCGGAAAGAAAAAAAGTAAAATGTAATGATTGGACTAATATGAACAATTCATTAAAGAACAATATGAAAATGTAAAATTAACATCATCTAATATTTGTCCCAAACGGTAAAAGGTAAATTATAAAAATGAATTCTAACATCACACAGCAATTGAAATAACTCAATTCTACAAGATACAATAATTAATAATTGCAGATAGTAAGGAAATAGTTATGGCACAAAAGAAGTAGCAGATCTCCTAACGACTAGGCCCAAAGCCTCTAGAAGTTACTGCTGAAAATACTCAGAACATGATTACAAAGAAATCACTATTTTTCTCATTAATCACAGTAGTAAAGATACAAAATCACTGTAGTAAAAACACTCTGTCTTCAATACAAATATAACAATGTCAAAATGAAAGTGAAAGCTCGGAAATTAAAGTCTTCTTCTTTTTCACCTATCAACCTTATATAACCTAATGGGAAACTAATATATCAGAGCGAATCCTCAGGATCAGGAGATCATGAGGATTTCACAACTAATAATCGGATTTCCATTATAAAATTAGCTCTATTCTCCTTTTCTTTCGCTAGCCCGCGTGATTAAGTAGTGGCCTTATTTATTTATTTGGTCGTTGTTATTCCAACAATTGAACAAGAATTTTCCAATTTTGATTTCTTCACATAAATGCAAGAAAAAACTAGTTTTTATGCTAAAATCATAAAATTTGTTGACAATTGATTTTATTCACCTTTCACAATATTTTATTCTAGATTCTTCCAAAGAAAGAAGATAAATACATAAAATTAAATGATTAACCAAGCTAATACGAGGATAAAAACATACCTTTTGTTTGACTCAACACACTCCCTTGCTTATCTTTTTGCATGTTCTCATGCAATAAGATAGTTGAGGTGTAATTGTGTCAAGGACTACGTAGGATAAAATTCTTCCTGATACAGCCTAGAACCATTCTTCTGTTTAAGCTTTGCAAAAGCATGACTCTCATGATATTATGGTAAATCATAATAAAAATAATATCCTTCGGGAAGATAATAGATAATGGGACAACTGTAACGACATCCTATCTAGGTAGGGCCCATGCATATGATGATATTGCTATACAAATTTAGACGAGCAGTAACGGCCTTGAAATTTTTGTAACCAAATGACTCTCAGTTTTTAACATTGTTAGTAGAATCTTTCCACCTCTGTTTCGCTGCCAACATGGCCTCTTCCTTAATATCCTTGAAATATTCTCTTCCAACCTGTACAACATCTTTATGGAGAGGTCTCAATGTGGGCACAAATCCTTGTTGTCCCATGAACATTTTGTGCTGAATGAAAATGTGTAAAGGTTTAGTAGGTTATCCTCTAACCCTAAATTTAGACCATGCTCCTTTTTTTGGAAAGTATTATAGGCCTTGGCCCATTTAAGTAGGTTAGAAGTAAAAGAAAGGAAGTCTTGAAATAGAACATCCCCAATGAAGGGGCTAGGATTAACATCCCTTTCATATTCCAAGAAAAGATATGCCGGTATAACTCACAGAGAAGGCGTTTTACCTTCTCATCTTGTTCTTGGAAGCATTGAATAAATTTTGAAGTAGTCTTGAATTTATTTGGCTTACCAGCCCTGACAAATTTAATCTTTAGTAATAAGTATCTCTCCAGTAAAAATAATGCATAATTGGTGGCTGGTGATCAACAAGACAAAGCATTAGAATAAATAGAAGAAATGGTTTCAGTTTTCTCCATGAATTTTTGAAGCTCATTCTACACTTTATTCACTTACTCATGTTCATTTCCGAGACTAGAAAAAGTCTCATCCTCTTTTGTAGTAAGTGCATCAAAATTATTTAATAATTCCTGGTGCATTTGTAAAGGTACCACTTCTTTGTGTTGAGCCAAAACATGTTGGGTCATTGTTAGTTCATTTTTCAATTTCAGGATAACAACTTCCCTTACCATAGGAACATAATGAGGTGTTTCTTCTGTCTGAGCTACATTGACATAAGTGGTCACCAAATCAATTTGAACAACGATTTCCATAGTATCAGTTGTTTCTCGAGGAATACAACAATTTATCTGAGCATTTTCTACAAATTTTTTTTGAACAACAACATTCATAAAATTCACAAAAAAGTATGTATGAGTTTGCATTGAATAAACACAAAGAGTTTCGGTTTGAGTTCCAATATCCTTAGTAGAACATTTCTCTCTTTGGGTTCCAATGGTTTCTAATTCCACTTTCTGATTCTGGGTCTTATTCACTTCCTTCAACCATTTTATTATTCGTTTAATCATCTTCTTCAACTTCCTGTTCTTTTTACTTGACATTTTGAACCTAGCACTGTCTGTTTTCTTTTAACTCTTTATGGGGTTTTTAATTGGAGAGGGGGAGAATGTGTCTATTTCAGGTAAAAGAGAGGTTGTTCCAATGTTAGGGTCATGTTCCAGTGGAGCAATATCTCCTAATTTATTTTTTGATTTAGAATCTCTTTCTGAATGAGTTTCTTTCTCAAGATATTCATCTATAGAGGGAATTGGTTCCCGTTGTTCCTACGAATCTACCATTTCTTCAGTAGATGGAAAAAAAATTTGCGTGGACAAAACTACCAATAGAGGCAGACTAGTTAAGGGCATGATCTCGACCTTTAGAGTGTCCAGGTTGACTTCCTCATTCACAGAGTGTTCCGTTTCTAATACTTGAGCCACCTCCTCCTCATAATCTTATGGATAATTTTTTGTTTTGTTTTTTAGGTCATGTATGAGACGACCTTGATTCATCTATCGGATTCATGGTATAATTTCATGAGCTTAGCCTTGCATAACGTCTCTATTTTTCTGGGCCAGAGGCTACGGGAGAAATCCTCCCTTTTCCTTCCCTCTTTAGGATTTTTACCTCTACAGTCTGTTGTTCAGTATCTCTGTAATATTCCTAATTAGGAAAAGCAATAATATTGAACATAAAATGGAAAAGTATTAATGAATATCAATACACCAATGTATGAGACAAATTTAGAGCCATCTTATTAAACATGTCATCCAAAATCAGCATAAATTCTTGAGGATCAAGTCACTCAAGAAATGTAACAGAAGCCCCCCATAATCAGATAGGAAAATACATGAAGAATGGCTTCTATACAAAATGCCGGAAGATCAATACTACACAGTCCTAGGGGATATAGATGTAACTAGAAACATACAATAATATAGAGAAATTGATATATGTCTCAAGAGATGCTGAAAATAAATATCTACACCCTCAAACAATTTTCCAAGACAACCCAAAAAGGGTTTCCGAAAATACAAAAAATACAAGAATGACGAAATGCAGCCCTGGGGCTGAATAAGCTCTGCAACTCAGTACCTAAATGGAGTTGGCTGAAACTGATGTAGAAATGTGGGGAACTCCTCCAATGGACTCTCCAAGTGAAAGGTTGATCCCTTCACTGAGAAAAAAACACTCCAAATGATGCACATAATCCTCCACTGCAAATGCTCACTAATATAACATAATCTATGAGGGAAACTGTGTTGTAGGAGATGATAATAGCTTGTTCTAGTGCCAAATGATGAAATAATTCCCAAGAACCTCCCTTGCTAGCCTCTCGATGGAAAGAATGCTTCCTCCATTGAAAAAAAGCTCAGAAAATGGCCCTGAAAATCCTCCACTGCTTCTACAATAGAACAAAACACAACCCTGGAAGAAATTGCACTCTAGAAGAAGACTAAAGCTAGCCTAAATTCCGGAATGTGGATATGCAGCTCAAAAACCTCTCCTGAGTGGGTACTCGAATTCCCCCGAGGATGAAGTTTGGATTCCCACTCTGGAACACCATTATGCTAAACAACACAACAATCTTTGCTAAATAGCTGAAGAGTGCAAGAAGTCATAACATACCGAAAAAATAACAATAATAGACATGGCTTCTATGGCTGCATATCCCTTCCTTATATGCATTGTGAGCATTCTCACCTTGGCCCCACTCATTCAATCCACTACTCTCATGGATGCTTCCTTCCATTAACACTGCGTTGTCTCCCATTGATTATCCACTCCCTCCATACTGGCGTTGTTGATTTGGTAAAACTTGACCCCATCCACATGCTTCATCCCCTATTCACACATGAGGGTGCTTTATTCAATTATTAAGATGCTTCTTATTCACATTAGGAGTGATTTTATTCCTACTAGGGAGATATATGGGTCCCCCTAACCTCTTATTCCTCTATCTAAGTGGAAAAAAAGAAATGTAATATTCCAACTAGCTAAAAGTTAATTTCGAATATTATAGTCCTCCCCTCCCAAATGTTGCTTGTCCTCAAGCAAATGTAAAGGTGAGTTCTGCAAAACTTCTCCTCCTTCCCTTGTGACACCTCCATGTGATAAGCTCTCCTTATGAACCAAGTGTCCCCCAATAAATCCATTCCTAACATGCTCCTCCCAAGTGCTCAAGTTAACCAAATGGCTCCCTTCATAAGGAAGCAAGAATTATACTATAGCAACCATATACTGTCTAAAGTTCCCCCTAAAGCATGATGCATAGGAAGTGTGGGGAATCTCATTCCCAATGGGAAAATCTATACCATATTCCATCCCCCCAATCATGCCAACAACAATGATAAGAACATCATCAACATATGGGACCAAAATCAATGATACACTAGCTGCCATATGAAATACCAAAGGAGGATAATAGTCCCTCAAGTGGAACCAATACAGTATTACTCCTGACTAAATCAGAATATGGTATGATGAGTGGTTTCCCAACCATATTCTTGCTGCCACAAACCTCTCAAAAGCTTGGAGAAGGTGAATAATGTTTGTTGTCAACTGAGCACACCCTGAGTAAAATACCATCTCCCCAAAATCTCATAGGGAGTGGCCATCCCCATCACTGCTTATGGTCCCAAATGGACCATGAAGTATATATGAAAGAGTGCCCCCTTTTGGAGCAATGAATTGTGCATGAATGGCAAGGAAATACAAATACTCAATTAGTGGATCGTTATGCACAAAAACACAATCCGTATCATGTACCTTGAGTAAGCTGGTGAAGTGTCTCATAGATGAGCCTCCCCTAATTAATATTGGAAAAGGAAGTGGTGGTGAAAACTTTACCAAGCAATGTTTTTTCTCCTCAATCTCCAAACAACCCATGCATCTCCTAATATGCTGGTGCATCTCCTCTTTGAAGACTTCCCAACTGAACCCCTCCATCATAGTTCAGTATATCCTCATGAAATCATTGTGGCTGGAGAGAAAATCCTCATATGCTGCAAGTAGTAGCTTCTCCTTGAGCGTAGAGGCTCTATTCAAGAAGATCCTACACTGAAAATAGATGACTCCATCTCTCACCGCATATCTCTCATATGATAAGTAACCATCAAGTACTCTGCATGTGAAGAGATCCTTGGATTATTCCACCAAAAGCTGGGATCTCCAATAAGGACCTATACTGAATAATGATAGCATTGTTGGTCATCCACTTAGAGCACATGTCATGTTGGTGCCCTCTCCTTTTACATATCCCATGCCAATTTCATATGCGGTGATGCTGCTATCTTGCCTCTGCAGCCCCTCCTGTAGCTCCTCCTGCTCAAGTAAAGGTTGAAGTTTTTTGAGATTAGCATTCCATAGGAAGTTATAACCCATCAAAAACCTTCTGATTTTGGCCAATGTCTGTATGAGTGGCCACCATCCTCTACCATATGTCGAAGATTCCTCCCTATGTGGAAGTATCTTCTGGTTCTCCAAAGCCACAGAGTGGTCTCCTTGCACCATAATGGTGCCATCATCCATCCTTGGAACATCTTCTCTCAGCACAAGATGTTTGGTGAGAGTTGGTAATACTGATATTGGGAGAATTTCTTCCTCCTCCTTGAGCCTACCCAAGACTCTCTGCGCTGTGCCAAGTCCTCCCAAGGTCCTCACCCCTCTTGGATCTACGAGTGGTGAAACCTATTGTGAGATATCTCCCATCAACTCCTGGTTCAGGGGTCTCCCTGGTGGAATGCCTCTAAATAGTAATGTGTCATGGGCCAAGGTCATTTGCATAATTGATTGGACTATTAGGTCCTTGCTTCCACTGCACAAATCCAACTCTATTTTCTGTGTGGAAACTGTCTGAGAGGGATAAGTGTGCTTTCCCCTAATCACCTGATGCTTACTACTCCTTTTGTATGTCCATTCCATCTATAAATTCTCCCAATTTGTGGTGACCTTCGCCAAAGTAATCAACCATTGCACACCCAATATCACATTGGTGTCAAGGATATCAACCACAAAGAAGTGATCAGTCAATGTATGTGTTCCCATGGTGACAGAAAATGTTGGAACATACTTCATGCACTGCATGGTTCTAGCTCCTAGGACCAAAACTGAAAATACCTCAAAGTCATCATTAGTTATTTCCCTCATCTGTACTAACTTGGCATCAATAAAGTTGTGGTATTCCCACTTTCAATCAACACTGATACCCTCTGATCCTGAATGGAACCTCAAACTCTCAATTTCAGATACTTGGGTACTCCCTGCAAAGATGTAAGGGCCCCTCCAACTGGAAAAAATGCTCCATTCTCACCTCATGGTGGTGGTGGATCCTCTCCTGCTATCCCATCACTGTGACCTCCTTCTGGTTCCTCTTCTTCCTCCTATTCATCATCAGAAAATACCACTATATAGTGTGCCATCCCTGCTGCACATCTCTGTTCGGGTGCCCATGATTCTTGGCATGTGAATAAAAGCTTCCTTCTCCTCAAATATCTTCGGAAATCATCACTAAGAGGTCCTCTTCTTTGGCTCTCCTTTGAAGGAGGAGCCTTCACATCTTTTCCCTTTGATGGAAAAGTGGGCTTTCGCTGAAATGGTGCCTTTTCCCTTGGCAAAGCATCTTGTAGATCTCTAGTCCTTTCAACAACATCTGGAAGGGTAGTTAGTTTGGTTGATTTAACCAATCCATGTAGAGGATCTGCTACCCCATAAATAAACATATAGACCCTACTAGCTACAGATAAATTAGGAACGATAATAGAAAGTTTTAAAAATTTAGAAATGTAAGTTTCTGGATTACCTCACTCTTTGAGCTTAGCTAGCTCAATAAAAGGTACCTCCGAGTCTCTTCGATCAAACCTCTCCACTAACCTCCTGGTGAACTCTGAATATGCAGTCACATTTACATGCTCCAATGTAGAAATACCATAAAACCACCAATCATGTGCTTCACCCTCAAGGTGCAGCTATGCTATTTTGATGGCTTCCATTCTAGTACTTGGTTCAACTAGAAGTATATGTCTAGATTCTCTACCCAAGATTTTCTTGTGCATTTCGATGACCCATAAAAATCGGGAAAGAAGAACCGACCCATAGTCTGATGAAGATCATTATTTTGTATGAATCCTCCTCCTCTATTTTGATGCCGGGGTCTCCTGTTGTCCTTCATCTGAAAAAACTCTTGAAAGCTCAAATGATATTTGAATATTTGAGATTGAGACTCATACTCAAGAAATTAATCTTCAAGAGTTTCTTGTTCTTGAAATCCTCCATTCCCACTGCCAAGAATGTAGGCATAGTGGAGCATTGGGAAATATGCTGCTTCACTGGTTGATCATGTGAGTGATGTGAAATGTTGGAGCCTTCTCCATGTAGAAACCCTTTAGGGGATTGCTTGTGTCTATCCATCCTCATCTCCTTGATTTCTCTTACAATATCTTGCATGGTTTGAAGAATAATATTTGAAAACTCCTTGTCATCCTCTTCTCTTGATATGGGATTTTTCCCTTTATCTTCTCTATTATTTGTATAATAATATCTCTGGTTTCTATTGAGATACCTCTTCTCTTTTTCTATGAGAGGCTCCCCCTCTTCTGATGAAATATTGGCTGATACCACTATAATATTCCAAATTAGGAAAAACATTAATATTGAGCATAAAATGGAAAAATAGTAGTGAATATCAATTCACCAATGTATGAGACAAATGTAGAACCATATTATTAAACATATCAACCAAAACGAGCATAAAATCTTGAGGATCAAGTCACTCAAACAATGTAACACAAGCCCCCCATAATCAGATAGGCAAATACATGAAGAATGGTTGCTATACAAAATGTCGAAAAATCAATACAACGCCGTCCTAGGGGACATATCTGCAGCTGGAAACATAAAATAATATAGATAAAATGATATATGTCTCAAGATATTCTAGAAATAAATATCTAGGGCCTCAAACACTTTTCCAAGACAACCCAAAAAGGCTTTATGGAAATACAAAAAATACCAGAATGTTGAAATGCAGCCCTAGGGTTGAATAAGCTCTGCAACTAGGCACCTGTTAAGAGGTGGCTAAAACTAATGTATAAATTTGGGGAACTGCTCCAATGGACTCTCCAAGTGAAAGCCTAATCCTTTCACTGAAAACCAAACACTCCAAATGATGCATTAAATTATCCACTGCAAATGCTCACTAATATACAACAGTCTATGAGGGAAAATTCATTGTAGGAGATGCTAATATCTTGGCCTAGTGTCAAATGATGAAATAATTCCCAAGAACCTCCCTTGCTGGCCTCCTAATGGAAATAATGCTTCCTCCACTAAAAAACAAGCTCAGAAAATGACCCTGTAAATACTCCACTGCTTCTACCCTGCAACACATCACAACCCTCGAAGAAATTGCATTGTAGAAGAAGATTGAAGCTAGCCTAAATGCTAGAATCTAGATATGTAGCTCACAAACCTCTCTTTAGTGGGCACTCGAAGTCCCCCAAGGATGATGGTAGGATTCTCGCTCGGGAACACCCTTCTGATAAACAACACAACGGTCTCCTCTAAACAACTGAAGAGTGCAAGAATTCATAACAGACCAAAAACATAACAATAATCAAGATGGATTCTATTGTTGCCTTTACATTCCTTATATGCATTGTGAACCTTCTCACCTTGGGCCCCACTCATTAAATACACTACTCTCATGGAGACTTTCTCTCGTTAACACTGTGTAGTCTCTCATTAATTATCCACTCCCCCCATAACAACGTTGTTGATTTGGTCAAACTTGATCCCATCCACATGCTTCATCCCCTATTCACACATGAGGGTGCTTTATCCAGCTATTAATATGCTCCTTATTCACATTAGGAGTGATTTTATTCCTACTAAGGAGATTTATGGGTCTCACTACCCTCTTATTCCTCTATCTAAGTGGCAAAAACAAAATTTATTATTCCAACTCGCTGAAAGCTATTTTGGAATATTAAATTTTGTTTTTTCCACTTAGGTAGAGGAATAAGAGGGTAGGGACACGCATAAATCTCCTTAGTAGGAATCAATATGATTCATAAATATTCCTATCATCTATCCCTACCTCTGCATATGGGTTTTCTTCTGATAGGGGTAAAGTAGGGTTTACAAAATTATCCTAGGTCAATTGCTGCTAGGCTACTTCATGAATAATAATGAGCTTAAACGGGCCATGGTGGCTGATGGTAGTTTGTGGATTTTTGGATTTTCTAACCCAACTAGAAACATCATACATAAAGAATTTAAAAATAATAATAGGTTACCTGTGATTTTCTGTCTAAGTATTGCTAATAATTTAAGTTGTCAAGACTTTACCACATCTTGATGACCATCACAAGTGAGGTATCTCTGAATGGTGGGCGCTTCTTCTTGCCATGGTTCCCTTAAAGATGCATGATGAGTTCTTTTTCCTTTGCATATCAGTTCTTCCTTTGGGTCCTTAAATACTGTGACTTATTCATGCAATTGAACATGATTATCACTCCATTTTATGCCTTCTACTAGAAGACAAGAGACTTCGGCTATGACTGCTTCAAAAACTGTTATACTTCTACCTTTTGCGGTTGTGCGTCCATTCTGCAGATTTTGCAGAAATTCAAGCGTTATTTCACTATGGAATCCTTGTAATTTAACCATTTATTGAAGCCAACCAATGTTCTCAAGATTTACGTGAGGTTGATTTGTTAATCATAGTATTGTAGGTTGGCTGGGAACAGAGTTTCCTCCCATGTTTTTTGTGCTTCTGTAGCCTAATTCACACCTTTTCATGCACTTTCTCACAATTTTAATACTTTGGAACAACAACAAATACCGCATATAAATATTTATAATTGGCAAATGCTATTTTTATATAAATGAAATAATATTATTTATCGCATCAACAAACTTTGGTAGAGTTCGATAATTATTTTACATGTTGTCTCATAATGTATACCTCCCCCCCTCTAGTTAGAAAAGGGCATCCACGTCCATAGAGCACAAGAAAAGAGAAAAGGAAGAGGGGGTTGTTGGGCGAAACTATCGTCATCAAATAATTTTCCTAACATAAATTATCAATTCAAGGGTTTCATAGACTTAAGAAGCACATGCACTGGAAATGCAGGACTGAAGTTAAACTAGCCTAGTCTAATGCTTTCGTCTCTGATTCAAGATGCAGTAAACGATGGAAGAGGCTCCTAACTTAAACAAACCTGGTCCTCCTTCCCCATATTATTGTCCTTAAGAAAAGAGACGAAAGAGTAGAAGTATGTGATGTGTAGAAAGCGAGAGAAGAGGCTCCTAACTTAGGAGAACCTGATCGTCCTTCCTCAACAATTCTACTCCAACAACATTAACACTACATCATATCAAAAACTGGAAATGTGCAATTGCATAAGATAAAAACAACATGTGAAGAATAACCCTATGTCAACATATACTAATGATGTAGAAAAACAATGAGAGATTACAAAACTAAAACTTTATTCTAGACTCTAATTCTCATCTCTAATTTCCATATATCTCCTTACTATTTCTGTTATATCCAAAATGAAGAGAGAGCACTCTCTTTTATACATGAATGCTTTGAAAACAAGATAAGCAACTCATAATTACAAATCCGCTTTTTTCTCAACCAATATCCCTACAATTACAAGATATGATCCCTTCAAATCCTCACTCATCTCTCACAAATCTTGGATGAGATATGTTATCCAAATCTCCATGATCTTCTCTTAGAATCTCCATGATATTCTGCTTAAAATCTCCATGATCTTCTGCTTGGAATAAGCTTTAGAAATTATCCTTTGAATTCTTGAAATAGTGGAGGAAATATTTGAGAAGCTTTTTGAATAATCCTTCCAAATAATCCTTCACATCACAATTCTCATCCACATTTAAGATATTAAGGAAATATGTTAAATTTCCAATAATTAATCATACATTCTCTTATAATATTAAAAATAAATAAATTGGAAAATAATGAGGTGAATCCATGGAAATTATATGATAAATGGTCAAATGAGGTGAGGGAATGTGAGAAATGGTGAGGATAAACATGATGAAAATGCGACATTTACAAGGCCCAACATACCCCTCAACTGAAATTGTTGCATGTCCTCATGCAACCTTGCATGGATTAAATTTTTTTGGCTTTGCATGATTATGGTTTCTAAAAATGTATCATTCTAGGATGTAAAATACATGTACTGTGACTGATATTTTCTATGGTTGGTTCTTGTGTTAACAACCATGAACATAAAAAATTATGGTTCTTGTGTTAACAACATTCATTTCTTTTCTTTCTTCTCCTTTTTTTAACACATGTACTAAAAATTATAAGTCATGTACTCGAAATGATAAGTCATTAATATGCACAAGAAAACCTTTTCTCATATTTTTTGAATCATGCCAAGATATATATCAATGTATGTGAATCAACTGAAGTGAAGTGTAGTTTGGAAGAGTCATGATGGTCATCAATATATGAGGTGATGAATGGAATGGAATGGTAATGGATATTTCCCGCCCCCAAACTGAAGATGTGTTATATTTTTGAAAAAGGTGAAAGATGATGTAATATGGTGAGGGAATTTTCCAAGTTCATTTATTTTCTATATGTAAGAAATTGTTTAATTAAAAATTAGAAAATAACGTACCTTCACCTACCCAAATAGCTGATGAACTATGCAATATAAATGTAGCTGTTACTGCTTCTGGATTAGGAAAATGTCATGCTTCTGGATCAAGAAAATATCATGGCGTTGGATCATGTGAATATCATGCTACTCGATGAAGTGAAGGAATCTAAACTGCTGCTTGGTTGTATGAATCCGAATATGATGTTTGAAAGTGGAACTATGGTACTCTCTTATGGCTGAAGGAATGTTGTTGCAACTGTTGATGGAGTCATGAAAAATATATAGTCTTCACCTGCAACAAAACATGATGGTAAAATTATAGTAATGCGAATGGATGTGTCAATGTCAAGCATGGAAAGAAGTCATTGGATTATCGACCATTAATGGATGTCATTAACCAACGTGAGGCAAACTCACCATTGATGTCAATGAGTGTGAAGGTACCCAAGTACATCTTATGAAGTGGGAATAAATGATCTGATGTCGAGCCACTTGCAAGATCCAACAATGAAGGTACATTGATATATTCCCATGAATATCGATGAGAGAACTTGTCATTAGGGCATACAAGCCTGAAGGTACTAATGATGACTCTAGTCTCTATCCCAGATAAGTTGATGAGGTCGATGGGTTGAGACTTGTTGAAAGGTGGGCCTTAAGGAATCCCACATCAGTCAATGCGAGTTTGCAGAAAATGATTGGTAGGAATATAGATGAAAATATTGCAGTAGAAACAGGTCTTTAGGAAAATGATAGCAAGGCCATGGAGTCGTGGAAAAAGGAGATGTTTGGTTTTATTTATGAGGAAAAATATGAAATGGAAATGATGAAAGAATGTATGCATCTCTGAAAAGTATGTATGTGTGAAGTTAAAATGAAAATGGGCTTCGATATGGATGGCTTCGAGTGTGCTAGCATAGAAGGAGAAGGTTAAATGAACATGTCATGGCGTAATGGATTTTTTTCAAAAATATCTGTGTGAAAGACATGTGCGATGAAAACTTTAGCTCCTCCCAGCTTTCACATTTGCGTGTTTTATTATGATTTCTGAAAATGAAATCATATCATCTTTGAACCTGTGAAATCTTAGTACTAATCCTGCATGAAAATCGTGAGAGCTTTGAAAAAAACATATAATGCAGTAATTAGTATGAATACTTTAAATTTAAACTGAAATACATTTTTTTTTACTTGGCTGGTGATCGCGCGTCTCTAGACAATTGTTTGTATTTAAGAACCGTGACTTGAAAACCATCTTAGGTAATTGAATAAAAAAAAACGAGGCCCAATTTTAATATCCCTAAAAATATGATTTTCATGAAGTGAAATGTCTATTTTCAAATTTTATTTATTTATTTATTTAATTTGTTTTATAATAATAATAATAATAATAATATTTTTTTATTTTTTATTTTTTTTAATAAATAAAATAATTTAAACTAAAGAAGAAACACTAAAATGAATTATTTTTATTTTTTATTTTTTATTTATTTTATTTTTTATTTTTTTGAAAGAAGTAGCAATCTTGTTGCCATGTATATATGGATAAAAATACATAGAACTTGGATGCATTACAATAATTTTTTTTTGTGGTCAACTAATTTAGTCATGTTGGACACCTAATCTTCTATGGGTCGGTGTAGAGGATGAACGAACATAGGAAGTCCAAGAGATCTTGTAATATGGAATCCAAGGGTCACTCTATGTATGATAAATATGTATCATTGTGAATAATAGTGCATCAAATGTTTATCTTTCTCATGTGTCTTGTGTATTTACCGTGCTCACCATTGTTGTGTTTAACATGGTATCAGAGCCCTGAGTTTAGAGCCCTGAGTTTAGAGGTCTCCATTAAGCTTCTGAATAGTGATAGCTTGTGTTGCATTAATGCAACCTCTACCATCTCCGAACATATGCGTTGCCTCTCATTTACGCTATTCCCATTTATTTATATATTTGGAATTCGTGCTACTAAAATATTCTATAATGATCCACTGCACCAATTGTATCAGGTGGAGGACTAAACACTTTATTGGCCTGACAAAACGCCTAAGCATTTATGAATTCCATCCTCTGCTATCTGGGCATATAGTAGTTATCCCTTGGGATTTCTCTACTCCCTCAGTATACCACTCCCTCATCTCACGCTTTCCACTCCTCACCATTGAAATGCCTTTGTCAGCTCCTCTATCAATGCAGAATCAGAATGTCGCGGAAGTGTGGTGCAACCGACATCGACTATGGAGATGGAGTTAATAGTAACGGATCGGGTCACTGACCTTCTGGTACGCCACAAGGGGTTGGGGCCCGATCTCTTCAGAGAAGGCCACTTCGTTGTCATTGAGGGCTTTCTCTGCCTGATTTCTACTTCTTCATCAATGGAAAACAACGACCTGGGTTCGACTCTTCCCCTCACAGAATTTGAACATTCGCCATCCATAGTTTAACGATCCTCATGGGGTGTTTTCCCATGCCACTACTCCTCCTGGAGTACTACTAATAGTCACTGCAGACCACCCTCCATTTTTAACATAGCGATTTTCCTCACTCGGCACCCTCGTATTCTTTGCACACAGTTGGTGCCCTCATATTTTTAACGAAATGCATTTTTAACGCTGTCATACGTAAGGTTACCCACCCGATTTCTCCTATGGTTCCATCCACTTTTCGTGTCACCCCTCACGCTCATGCTCCTCCTCGTCCTCTCTTCTCCTCCCGCTCATGCTGCCTCCTCATCCTGCAGCCTCCGCGCCTCCTCCCCTCACGTCCCTCGGTGCACCCACATCCCATCCCTCACCGCTCTCCCTTCCCTCGACCCCTCGGACTTCCCTCTGCATGCTCCCTCCACCTCCTAACTACCCCCCACCCACTCCCTGTAGCCTCCCACTCTCCCTCCATCTCCTCCAAACCGTCAGCCTCCCGCTTCCGCCCACGTCGGCGCACATTTCGCTTACGTCAACTCCCTCCCACTGTGCCCTTCACACCGTCACCACCTGCTCGCCCACACTGTCCATACAACTTCCCTATACCACATCTAGAGCCTCAAAATTGTTGCACGCACTATAGAACCTCCAAGGTTGTGGTCTCTGTTGGATATCGGCCCCAAGGCCTCCACCCTTTTGCTATTTCCAAAATATAGAGTTTAAGCTTGGCATTTGCAAAAGTGAAGAATAATTTTAATTTCTAGCCATTAAAATTTTAGCTCAATCGAGTGTTTTATTTTCTGCTATGTAGAATGGTGAGGGTGATTTTTTTAAGAGAAATTCTGTCAAATAATTTTCTAGAGAAGTGTCAAAGAATTTGAAATATCTTTGGACCGAATGGTATGTATACTATTTTATTGAATGTTGAAAGGGAATGAATGTAGTATAAATTATATGAGTTTTTGGTATTGTTGGAAAAGGGAGGAGGCCGAAACTCAATGTTTTCGGGAAGAAAAAAAAAGCAATGAAAGCTAAAAACCTTGAAGTGGTCCCTCATTTTGATTTGTTGGTGATATATATAATAGGTTTTCTTTTTTCCCTCTCAGTTATGTAAAAAAAAAAAAAAATAGACAAAGATAAGACCAAGGACTTTTACTAGTACTTATTAAGACCTTTTAGTACTTGGAGTCTTCTCTTACTCTAATGTGCTGAGAATACAAGTGGGTATTTTTCCCTCATCATTTTATGACTTTTTGAGCTTAGAAATGGCAACACTAAATGATTTATTAGATCTATTAAGCATACTAATGGTGTCTACTGCTGACAAAATCGTTAAAATCAGCAAATACACTATCTTTGATACTTAGACCTGTCTGCATCATGCACAAGACAAGATTGATTTTTTTCAGCTTGAGTCTTTGTTTCTTCAAGATGAGTTACAATAGCATAAGCATCATGACACCCATCAAAAACCAACAAATGGTCAAGTCAGTAACATTGAGGTTGACTCCCATCATGTTCCTTGTACAAGTGCAGATTTACATGTAGATGAAACAGTTCAATCTTCACTTCCAAAGCCCATCATCAGACCTTCGGAAGAGCTTGTCCATAACAAGCACATAACTGTTCTTGGATATGACAAGGATGTGTCCTTTCATATTCCAGACCACTCCAAGCCTATAAAATTTCATAGTGCCGGATTTATTTATGATAGTTCACCTTCAGCTGTTCCAGATCCTGCTCCTCTTCCAAAGCAGCAGCAACAAATTGTAAAATGATGAAATATCACTGTTTCCATCTTCACCCATGCAAGCACTATGGTTGGCACACCCATTCTTCACACAGATGATTCAGAAACAAGCCTCCTGCAAGAAAAAAGGTTCATCTTGGATGGATCACTTCTTGGCAATGGGCATCAACAGCCAAGAAGATGTTTAAGTCACATGTCAGAACTTGTTCTTGAATATTGAAAAATCTTGCAATTGAGTTTTCGCCATCATCCCACCTTGTATCTGACAGGGGGGGAAATGGTGGTCATCTACAAGCTTTGATGCCACATTAAGCAAGCCTGAGCCACAAACTATCATTCTAGATTCAGAGTTGTATCCAGAGACAACATTTCAAGCGAGCCTGAGCCACAATCTCTCATTCCATATTCAGAGTTGTAGCCGGAGACATGGATGCCCATGAGAATTACTTTGGTTGGTGGACGCCCTTAAACCATCTATGCGAAGTTGATATTCTTCCTCTTGAAATAATTTAGAGCACTTCCTCTAGCAGAAGACTTCACCTTCTTGCCAGCGTTGGTGGAGTTCCGGGAAATGCACTTCGAGTGTTGGTGGTCATCCTTAAACCATCATAGGTTGTAGACCTCGCTTCTTCTAAGTTGAAGGTCTCCCTCTTCAAATATGAGGAACACTTCCTCTAGCAGAAGACCTCAACTTCTTGCCAGATTTGGAAGACTTTTGGGGACTACAATAAGCGTTCCAGTGTTGAAACCTCTTTATGCCAATATTTTAGAGAGTTGATTCAGCCTAAGTGCTGCCATGCATACTTTGCAGATTTGTATTACAACTCTCTTCTCGAACTCACACATACCCCTTCGGATTAAAGGGGGGAATGTTGGACACCTAATCCTCTATGGGTAGGTGTAGAGGACGAACGAATATAGGAAGTCCAAAAGACTCTGGAATATAGAATCCAAGGGTCACTCCATGTATGATAAATATGTATCATTGTGAGTAATAGTGCATCAAACATTTATCTTTCTCATGTGTCTTGTGTATTTACCGTCCTCACCATTGTTGTGTTTAACAAGCCACCACTTTAGGTTCACTGACCTAGGTTTTCAATAGAAGAAAAGTGGTAAATATGTTGTGAGTCTGGCTAAGCCACCATTCTAATTCTAGGATCTATGGATCGAATCATTATAATTGCAAGATCTAAGGAGAGAAAAACTGCAGAAGAGATTTGAAGAAATTGTGACTCCATTTGGTAGTGAAAAGGCACTGTCACAATGATAACTACCAGATTCAAATTCAGAGCCTTGAACAACTTTAACACCTCTAAACTATTCACCCAAACCTTAGAAAACAAACAGGGAAAAATACTGTGGGGCATTTGATTCTTTTAAGCAGAAAGAAGAGCATGAGCTGGCGTGTGATAAATTACCCTTCCCATTTTCTTCGGCATCTTCTTCGGCATCTTCTGAATTTTTCCTCCTTTCTCTTTCTCTTTCTCTTTCATCAAATCTCCTGTCTTAAATGATAATAATTTTCTCTTGTTGTTGTCTATGGGAACCATATCTTCTATACTGAAATTCCACCCTCTCTCCCACCGAGGCTGAGCACATGAAAAAAACAAAAGCTTACACTTGGGGGATTTATTAGTTGGCCCAGGACCTGCTACTTCTGATGAGAACATGATTTTGATTTTTGAGGCCTAAGTACTCTGCCTTACCAGACGCCAGATCGGCTGCAATAACATGGGAAGGAGAACCTAATCATCCTTCCTCAACAATTGCAATCCAACAACATTACCACTCCATTTCAAAAACTGGAAATGTGCAATTTCATAAGAGAAAAACTACATGTGAAGAATAACCCTGTGTCAACATATATTAATGATGTAGAAAATCAATGAAAGATTACAAAACAAAAAATTTATTCTAGACTCTACTTCTCATCTCTAATTTCCATATATCTCCTTACTATTTCTATTATATCCAAAATGAAGAGAGAGCACTCCCTTTTATACATGACTACTTTGAAAACAAGAAAAAAAACTCATAATTACAAATCCACTTTTATCTCAACCAATATCCCTACAATTACAAGATATGATCCCTTCAAATCCTCACTCATGTCTCACAAATCTTGGATGAGATATTCTATCCAAATCTCCATGATTTTCTCTTGGAATCTCCATGACCTTCTCCTTCAAATCTCCATGATCTTCTCCTTGGAATAATCTTGAGAAATTATCCTTTGAATTCTTGAAATAGTGGAGGAAATATTTGAGAAGTTTTTTGAATAATCCTTCCAAATAATCCTACACATTACAAAGCTCATCCACATTTGAGATATTAATGAAATATGTTAATTTTCCAATAATTAATCATACATTCTCTTATAATATTAAAAATAAATAAATTGGAAAATAATGAGGTGAACCCATGGAAATGGTATGATAAATGGTTCAATGAGGTGAGGGAATGTGATAAATGGAGAGGATAAACATGATGAAAATGCAACAATTACGAGGCCCAACAGTTGTTTCATAAATGCGGCAGGAAAATAATCGGAGCAACATAAATACGATAGGAAATAGTCAGAGCAGTGTGAATTATAAATCATAGAAATGGTTTAGAAAATGACCGAAAAATGAAGGAAGCAGAGAAATAATCATTACGAGAAATAATTTTCCTTTGGTGAAAAGTTATGATGAAAGTTTAAAAGGCGATATATGATAATGACTGTTGGCATCAATTGATCGCCTAGTATTGATATAAGTCACATAAAAATATATTTTACCATGCATATCGGTTAATACAAATATAACGATGTTCAAATAGTAAATTCATCCTTGCAAATGAGTCAATAAAAAATAGTAGGATATGGAATAATTGGCAATGTAAAATAGAACTTCAATACCACAAGCATAACGATTGCTGTCAGCAGAAGTCTATAGCCTCGACATGGTTTCTTTTTAACCCAAAATTGAGCCAGGATTCTCTATTTAGGATTTAGATGGTTTTTTCATTTCTACAACAAGATTATTATGCTAGCATGGTAAACGGATAATCACAAGGCCATTCACCAGGGTATAACAAAAAGATCAGGACGACTCGTGATGAGACCTCCTATCCTTAGAACAGTTAAAATATTTAGAAGGTCATTACCCTAGTGTGTTGGCCATTATGGGAATCTGACTTGTTAAGTTCCCTAAGATCATGGTAGGTTGGCTCGTGACGAGACCCCCTATCTCCTTTGAAAAAGCTTATATTATATTTTTCAAATTCATATTATAAGTGGAGGGAGCCTCATTAAATCCTTAAGAGTTAGGGATGGTGTGAGAAGTAAAAGAATGCCAATGAAATTTATGCTTGTGTTCCTATATCATGATAACAATGAGAATTATCAATTGAAAGTGTGAAAGATAAACCAGCATGGTATTGAGATAGTGAATCATTTTATGATATATCCGAAGAGGAGATATTAGACAAGGCATTAAATGGATGAACCATGTCAATTTTAGAATAAAGACAATTATAAAAGGTTTAAAAGTCATAATGTTGTTAATATAACTATTTTTCTTTAAATTAGGTGTAAATTTCTAGCCAAAAATATGAATTACATAGCAAAGCATGTGAGAGAAAAGATGGTTGTTCGAATTAGAATTGAACGGAAGTTGTGCGGATGTAAACAACAACTGTTCATTTAACTGAAAAATGATGGTATGTGAAAGTCGTTAAAAAGGAACAATACTTATCGAACACAAATTAGAAAGAGAAAAAAAGAAAAAAAAACCATAACTGTTCATTTTATTGAACAACAACTATTCATTTAATTGAACAACATCTGTTCATTTTACTGAACAATAATGGTTAACTCTATTGAACAACAACTGTTCATTTTCTTTAGAAAATGAACAATAACAATGAAATATTCAAGCCAGAAAAAGGAAAGAAATGACAACTGTTCAATTGGAAGGGAACAAAAGCTTTCCCAAGAACTGAACAACAACTACTTGTAAAAAAAATGACTTGAAATATTGAGAAAGGAATGGTGATTGTTTCGATTATAAGAAACTATTTCAAAGAAAAAAAATCCATGTATTTATACATCAATGATTATTCTAAAAAAACAAAAATGAAAATTATAAACTAGCTATATAAAGAGAATATATACATTATTCACAGTTGGAAAGACACGATTTTCATGAAAGTCAAGTTGCCAGGTCATCACTCCCTACAACTAAAATTTTCATAGTGGGATCATTACGTACCTGCTGGAAAAAAGACTCTTTGGTGAGTGTCTTGTGATAAAGACATACCTAGTGTCCATTCACCCGTAAAGAAGAGCCAGACCCATCGATGGTAGTCAGAGTTATAGTGCCATTGTTGTGCACTTTTTGAATTTCATACGGACCAAGCCATCTTGTATGTAATTTAACTGAAAAGTCTTGAAACCTGGAATCATAGAAGAGTGCCTAGTATCCTTCCTGAAACATCTTATTTTTTATAATAATTTCGTGCCACTTAACTCGTTGCTACTGAATAATTACTGTGCGTTGTGGGGAAAGTAACCACGCTTCATCCAATTAATTTATTTTTTGAAGTCATTTAGTTTTGGCTTCTGTCAGGTCTAGTCCCACTTCCTGGGATGTTTTGAGAGTCTTTATTTCAAATACAATAGGAAAAATAGGTTCTTTTCCAGATACAATTTGGTACGGAAAATAACCAGTAGTAATTCACCAAGTTGTGCGATAGGCTCACAAGGTATCTAGTAGTTTAGTAGCCTAGTCCCGCCGAGGTGCTAAAACTGTTTTGGTCAAAATCGCCTCAATGACCTTGTTGGTGCTTTCAACCTGCCCATTCTCCTGTGGGTGATATGGAGAAGTGAATTTATGTGTGATTTGGTGGTTCTTTAAAGTGCCTGTAATCTTATGTCCTACAAACTATGGCCCTCCATCTGTTATCACTTCCCTGGGTAAACCATAATGCACAAATAACTCAAAAACGAAATTAATTACAGTTTCTTCCGTAGCTCTTGGCAAGGCTAGTGTTTCTACCCACTTTGTTACATAGTCTATGGCAACCAGTCTGTAGGCCTTTTTGTTTGATGGCAGATTGAATGGAAAATAAAATATAATTCCCACCATTCGAAAGGTTACATTACCAATTGTGCTCTAATGAAATTTCGTTGGATTGACCAAGACAACCTTCTGGCAGTTATCAAAAGGCTGGACATGCTTCTTGGCATCTTTAAAGATATTGTGCTAGTAATAACCCATTTGTAGTATTTTATGTCCTGTCCTGGGATCTACGAAGTGTCTACCACAAGGATCGTCATGGCAAGCCTTCAGGATGTCGTAAATATCATCTTCACGGATGCACCTACGTATTTTCATATCACACCATGTATGGAAAAGGTATCCACCAATCGAAGAAAGTTGGGCATTGAGTTAGAAAATCAACTTCCTCTCTTTAGTTGTTAGATGTTTTGGTTATTTTCCAACCGCCAGATAGTTTGCTACATCTGCATACGATGGTGCCTTAACTGCTATGGCAAACAAATGTTTATCTGGAAACTGATCATCTACTGCTAGCAGATCGTTCATTTTTGGAACCCGAGACATAAAATATGCAACTGGGTTTTCCTTCCCTAGATGGTCTTTAATGGTAATATCAAACTCTTGCAAGATTAACAACCAATGGGTCACCCACCCATTAGTAATTAGTTTATTAGCTAAGTATCTAATGGCAGAATGATCAGTGTACATAAAAATCTGGTAGCCTATTATATAATGTCTAAATTTTTTTATGGCATAACTGATAGCCAAAAATTATTTTTTCCTATTACTGTATAATTGAGTTCAACAGAAGTGAGATTTCTACTGATATAATAAGTAGTATAGGGCTTTTTTTCCTCCCCTTGGTCATGGACATCGCCTATTGTTGTGTCTGACGCATCTGAAGAGATATGAAAAAGAAGCTCCCAATTGGGTCCACGTCATACTGGTGCAGTTGAGACTAACTTCCTCAAATCTGTAAAAGTATCTTGCATATCCAAGGAGGCAACGTACCTTAGTTTGGGTGCAAGATGTAGGTAGTAGGAGAATTATCTCTATTTTTTCTAGGTCTAACTACATTCTACCCACATAAATGTAGTGTCCTAGGATTACCCCTTCTGTCATCATCATGTGACATTTCTCGTTACTTAAACAAAACCTGGTAGCGATGCATTGTTCCAGAAATTTCTCTAAATTTTGTAGTACTTGGTAGAAATCGTTCCCATGCAGGTTGAAGTCATCCATGTAAAATTCAAGTCCCTCATTTATGAGATTAGAGAAAATACTAAGTATGGCCCTCTAAAATGTAGTTGTGGCATTGCATAAACCAAAATGTAACACTCTATAGGAAAAAGTATCCCATGGGAAGGTAAAGGTAGTTTTGTCTTAGTCCTCAGGGGCGATTTGTATCTTGTTTTAGCTGCTGAAGCCATCAAGAAATGAAAAGAATCATTTTCCTACCACCGTATCAAGATCTTGATCAATAAATGGAAGAGGGAAGTGGTCTTTATATGTGGCATTATTCAATTCCCTGTAGTCCACACAAACTTGCCACTTCCCATTCTTTTTGGGAATAACTACCAGCGGAGAGACCCACTTACTATCCAAAATAGGATAAATAAAATTCACATCCAACAACTTCTATAATTCTTCCTTTATGATATCCTTAAGATGCGGATTTAATCTTCATTGAGGTTAATGGATAGGACGAGGATCCTTTTCGGTGTAGATGTGGTGTGTACATAATTGAGGATCTATGCCCTTCATGTCTGGATAGTCCCAGCGAAAATCCGCTTTATATTTTTTCAGAACCTGAATAATATTTCTCTATTGTTCATTGTCCATATTATCATTAATGTTAAAAATCTTTCCTGGTTCAATATCAATAGACCTACTGTTATGAACAATAGTTTTTGGTATATGATAATCATCAACATCTTTCGAACGGTCTTCCTGGGCTTAATTGTCAAGAATCCATTTCAACATTTCACATTTGACATTATTTGCAGTAGCTCTCTGATTAATAAAATTATTAATTACATCATCTTCAGTCTAATTTTTGAACTTAAGCACCTCTTCTACTGTAAGAGGTGAATGGATATTTTCTTCTAGGTATGTGGGTGGATGTTTATGAATTTTTAGAATGGGAAGACTTTGTTTAGAAGGGGGGATATAAAATAAGGTTTTTTACAATGTTTCCTTTTGCAATGGTCATGCTACCTGCACGATAGCCTATATAAGCATCAGTTGTTTCTAACCAGGGTCGACCCAAAATTAAAGGGTGTCCATCTAATCCACTTCTCAGGTTGATAACGAGAAACTCCACTAGGTGTTACCATGAGTCAACACAAACAATAATGTCCTGTAAAGTTTACTCGGGTTTAACGACTAAACGATTAACAAGTTCTAGAAAGGTAGTGGTTGGTTCCAAAGCTATGATACCGAGTGCCTCACTGGTTTCAGCTGTTAAAATGTTAATGACTGCACCTAAGTTGATTAGTGTGTTCACAAAAGAGTGGCCGCATATTTGAACTGTAACTATGGTATTACCTGGGTCTTCATACTTTAATGGTGTTTCCCTGCCTAAAATTAGATCAGATAAAGTCCCCACGACATGGATGGTTGGTGAAGCTTTTGGTTTCCTCACAGGCTTTTTTCACACAGTTATTTAATTGTTTTAACATAAATAGGAATATCTTGGATAACCTAGAGGAGAGGAATTTCATTACATAATTTTGTGATTTACCCTAAGATATCAAAGTCTAGATAAACAATGGGTTTGGGTATTACTAATATTTTAGGGAATAGAGGAGAAGTGATTATAACCTTTTAAGGATCTTTCTGCTCTACTGTGTCTTCTCCCTATTTTATTTCCGTGTTAGTCTTAATTGAAGGTTTAGTGATGGCTGGTGTTTTCGACTCATCTTGTTACTAGTTTTTATTTTCCTCAAGGGAAATAATGTGTCATGATCTCAACATAATTTTGTTTCATTCCATTTGTTTTATCTCAGGGTTTGAATTTTAAACAATCTGTATAAGTTGAATGGGTCTGTTATTGGGATCTAGGTTTGGTTGAGCTGGTAGTTGAGGATGCATAAGAGGCTGAGGATTTTGTTGTGATGGATATGGAGCTAGTAATGTAGGTTTGAGGTTGAGGACTTGTCCCCATAATAGAATTGGTTGTCCCCAGAGGTTACTGAAATTTGAAGACCAGTCTAGATTCTGTGAAGTGGAGGCATGCTATTAGGAAGGGTACATATTGTTTTGCGAGAAAGGAGTAGAGAAAGGATATTTTGGCCAACTAGTACCTGGAAAGGGCTGGTTTGGCCAAAGTGACATAGGAAATGGTTGGGAAAGTTGATTCGCCTTGCCATGCTCTTCCAGAATTATGTTGTTTAATTAATGGTGGAGAAGAAATTAACAAAGATGGGCCTTGTGAAATACCTGTGGGTTGAGCTTGCCACTGTCAACATTAGTTCATTAAATATACTGGTTTTGTCTCTTCTTCCACCTCTTTAAAAACTTCTTTTAATCCTGGAAGTCATGGGCATAGCTCAGTGGCATGATCCTTAGTGAAAATAACGCACATCTAGACCCTATCCAATGGAAACTCCTTCTCACTTTTCTTTTTTTAGCATTGTGGGCAGAATATGGCTAAATTTTTGCTGTGGTTTTTTTTTTCTGGCTTGCAGGACATGCAACTATGTTGTGAGGGTGCCCAAAATATCGTTTTTGAAATAATCTAAGATATTGTCGATTTCCGTCTGAGTTACGCTACCACCGGAAGCTCTATTATTTATGGAAATAGTATCTCGTGCAATTGGCCTAATGAGCGTACTACCTCGAGAGCACATGATACACAATTGAATAATGTCATCATAATTTTCTTGATAAATATCTCTTTTTCCCATTAAATTTAATGTTTCTATCCATTCATCCTTCATCCCTTTTGTCATAGTTACTTTTAAAACATCTTTAGATAATGCAACATAATGAGACCTTTGTAAATTTTATTGAAACCATTCAACATACTCTTCTATAGTTTCCTTATCTTTTGCAGCCATATTAAAAAAAAAATTATTTGAAATCTCTAGTTCTGCAATAATATTGCTATTTTGTGATAAAGAAAGTTTTAATTTGATCCCAATACTTAATAGTTCCTCCACCAAGCCCCATAAACCATCACAAATATGCTCCGTTTAATGTAGAGGTAAACAGTTTTAGTTTCTCGGGATCGGTGGTATAATAATATCCCCCACATAAAAAGTCAAATTCAAACAAGAAAGCATCTGGGTCTTCCAAGTTTAAACCATGGCAAGTAGGGATGTTATCCAAAGGAATGGATTTCCTAGGGGCATTAAAAATTGGGTCGACGATAGTATACTCCAAAGTCTATGTTTGTCCCTGAGGCTGATTCTGAGCCACCTGGTCAAGGATGTGAAAATAACCTTCATAAATATCTTCATCTGGAAATTTGATTTTGAAAGGACTGGTAAACATATTTGGAAGGGGTATTACAACACTATCTCCATCTGGGATATAAGGCATCTTTTCTTCAACCGAGATCTTAGGAGATCCAGGTTCTGGTGATTATAGATTTGTTCCTACAACACCACTAGTTTCTCCCTCACCTTCTTGTAGATTGCACGAATTTCCCTCTTGTGAGGGGTCAGAATGTAAATTTTATATAACCTGAAAGCTCTGTTCATACCCTTTGGTTTTGCTATGGATCTCGACGTGAGCTACGGATGGTGAACCTGTTGCTTGAGGGATTATAGTAGGGCTTTTTCGAGATATGGTCTGGGGTCATACTGACGCCTGAGATTCTGATTTTCTTATGATGTTGTCTATAAAAATTGGTCTTCGAAGGGTCACCAATCCCTTGGGTTTGGTGGATTTGTGTGGTGGGTTCAGATCTATTTCTACTTTTTTCTTCCTAGTCGTTCATAAATACATATATTCCTATTTGAACTTTATGCATCTACTAAAAAGAGGGCTCTTGAGAAAGAATTTTACTTGCTGGTATGCAGGTTATTACCTCTCATTTTCAATACCCAAGTCTTTCGCAACAATAAAATTCAAACAAGAAATCACTTTTAACACTCTCCCCCGCAACGATGCCAAAATGTTTGTGCACTAAGATGACTTTGAATATCAATCTTAATATTTACATTAATTATCAACCAAGGATACATATGTTTATTTCAAGGGTGTTGGGACTGTCTACACATGTGAGATTAGAGGCTATTTCAGAATAAAATGATTCTAAATAATTGCAATAACCAATATCTAATTCTCGAAGTTCAATCTAAAATAATTACAAAAACAAATCTTAAAGCATTTTCAAACAATAAATCTTGATCTAATCTCAACTGATTTATAAAGAAACTAAATCCAAACACATGTATTAAGGGAAACACACATAAATAACTACTATATGATATTAACAACAATTATATAATGAAAAGAGGAACTACAATAAATGAACAACAATCAACTATTCAAGCCTTTAATTGAGAATGACAGTAATTAATCACTCAATATCTATAATGGCTTCACTCGGAAAGAACAACAATTAAATGAAATGCTTGGACTAATCTGAACAATTCATTAAAGAAAAATATGAAAATGTAAAAGTAACAACATCTAATATTTATCGCAAAAGTTAAAGCTAAATTATGAAAATGAATTCTAACATCACACAACAATAAAAAAAACTCAATTCTAAAAGGTACAATAATTAATAATTGCAAAGACAAAGGAAACAATTATGGCACAAAAGAAGCAGCAAATCTCCTAGTGATCGGGCCCAAAGCCTCCAAAAGTTACTGTTGAAAATACTGAGAACATGATTACAAATAAAGCACTATTTTTCTCATTAATCACAAAATAGTAAAGATACAACATCAACTTAGTAAAAACACTCAGTCTTAAATACAAATATAATAATGCCAAAATGAAATTTAAAGCTCATAAATTAAAGTCTTCTTCTTTTTCACCTATCAGCCTTATATAACGTAATGGGAAACTAATATATGAGAGTGAATCCTTAGGATCAGGATATCCTGAGGATTTCACAACTAATAATCAGATTTCCATTATAAAACTAGCTCTATTCTCCTTTTCTTTCGCTAGATTCAACATCAGTAAGTGGTCTTATTTATTTCTTTGGTTGCTGTTGTTCCATCAATTGAACAACAATTGTCTAATTTTAATTTCTGCACATAAAGGAAAGCAAAAGATAATTTTTATGCTAAAATCATACAATTTCTTGACAATTGATTTTATTCAACTTTCACAATATTTTCTTCTAGATTCTTCCAAAAAACAAATATAAATACACAAAAAGTAAATGATTTTCCAAGATAATATGAGGATAAAAACATACCTTTTCCGTGACTCAAGAATTTGTATTACCATGATTCCATTTGTGGTCTTCATCAGTGGCTTAGCCTTAACCTTCTTTCATGCACAATGATAATTTAGACACAGTTATCCCATGTCTGCTCCATTGTTCCTGTTGGTGTTGAATGGAATTAGAATTTTATTATCCAAAACTAAAATGAGGGGTGACTTAAGAGTTTCTCATGTTCTAGATGATGCAATTATCACTCATCTATTGTTCATTAATGGTATTTTACTATTTTGTGATGGTTCAAGATATAATCTATCTGCCATCAAAGAGTTTATAGCACTATTTTAGAATGATATAGGTATGAAAGAGAATGTTCTCAAATATTCTCTCCTGCCTCTTAGCCTATCCAGGTATGAGTCTAAAGAAAGGTTAGTCTTTCCATGGGTAAGATGGCATAAAATCATTTTGTCAAAGATTTGGGTGGATAGGGTATAAAAAACCTCATCTCTTTTACAAAGGATTTGGAAAAAAAGAATAACACACTAGTACATTTGGCGGAAATTCTGACACTTGGTTCTGACACTTTTGACCAAATGTCGGAAATTTCCCCAAAATTTTTCAAAATTTTCAAATCCCGCCCAAAACTGTTGCTATATCGACGTTTAGAGACAAGTGTCACAATACCGACACTTAGAGGCAAGTGTCGGTCTTGCGACGTTTGCAAAATAGTGCCGTAATTGCGGCAAATTTCTGAAGTATGTCGTTATTATGATGTTACAGAGACAAGGTGTCGTTATTGTAACATTTAGAGAAAGGTGTCGCTATTGCAACATTTAGAAGAATGCGTTGGTATTGCGACGGTTGGTGGCAAAGTGTCGCTCTTGCGATGGTTAGGCGATGTGACACTCTTGTGACGATTTGTGGCAAAGTGTCGCTCTTACGACAGTTGGTGGCAATGTGTCACTCTTGCAACGGTTGGTGGTAGAGTGTTGCTCTTGTGACAATTGGTGGCAAGGGTGTCTAGTGGGATAATCCCACATTCACCGGGCATATAAGCGATATTGGTGTTTATATACGAGTTGAGGTTTTACATGTTTCAATTATGAGCCCAAGGGTATGCACACTGATACAATCAATTGGGACTCATCACATGCGCTCAGCTCCTCCCTTCATGACTTGGATTTGGTTGTGGATTATCTTATGGTTCTTCACCTCGGTCCTGTGGTGATTAGTGTAGGTGCTGAGCCAGGCACTCGACAGAGTAAAAAGCCCACAATTTTATTAAAAAAATAAACAATTTTATATTAAATATAAAATTGATATACACTTTTTTATTGGGAGTAAAAAGCCCACAATTTTATTAAAAATATAAACAATTTGTAAAAAGGCCACAATTTTGTAAAAATCCCACAATTTGTAAAAAGCCCACAATTTGTAAAAAACCCACAATTTTGTAAAAAGCCCACAATTTGTAAAAAGCCCACTTTTATTTTCTTTTTGCTTATTGAGCTCCCATTGAGTTCAACACGTCTTGGGTTTTCTACACCATTGAGAGAGATAATTGCTAAATATAATTATTATTTTCTTTATAGGATAATTTGCATCAATGGAAGAAAACATCAGAGGTGGAAAAAAAATTCAAAAGGGTGAAAGGGGTGATGGTAGAGTTTATTGCCCTTGCAAAAAATGTTGTATGAGAAATAATGTTAGAGTTTTAATAGCAACAGCAACAATGCATTGTAGGAAATATGGGCATGTTGATGGTGGATTGAATGACTATCATCCCATGGTAATTAATTATCTATCTTCATTTTGATTATATCATAAAATTTTATATTATTTTAATATTTTTTATACGTGCACTAATGTTTAATGATTAATGTTTGTAATTTTCATAAAGGCACAGTTGCCCCCCAAATTTTTGCAGATTATCAACCAAATTCCACAGCTAAATAGTAGTAGATTAGATGATGTTGCACCAATACAAGAGAATATTGCAGCAAATATTAGTATTGGAAATGACGTTGTACAAGGTGAAGAACATGAAGCAAATGATGAAGGTAATTTTAATGATCCCATGGAGGTAGATCATAATGACAATAATGAGACAGTTCACATTAATGATGGGACAAATAAAATGCTCCAAGACTTGTATGGTGAGTCAGATGATGATGGTGGAGATAGTGATGGTATTTATGATGTACCTATGATTAAAAGGCCAAGTGAACAACTTTTTGAACACTCAAATGCAACTCTTATCTCTGCTACATTGTTGCTGGTGAACTTAAAGGTTATGAATAATTTTTCGAACAGATGTATGAAACAACTCCTAAGGTATGAAATGTGTATATATGACCACATATATGTAAATGTTGATTATTTCAAAGATTGAACTTACGGACTGGACCTACGGCAAGAGAAAGGTTGAAATAAAGCTAATTTCACCTAACACAAAAGACCTAATACTCAGGCAAGTGTCATAGGGGGAGCCAACACTATGCTCTATTTTTCACCATACCGTGTCACAAATTAAGGCAAGTCTATAAGGCTTGTGAGCTTTTAGGAAGGCGCTCATACCTATTAAGTAAGGCTTGAACTATCTATTTTGAAGAGTTAGTTAATGGGGAAGAGATTGAGAAATTACATCTTTTGTACTTGCCATGGAAAGGACGTAGGGCTCTAAAGACATAAGGAGGGTGAGGACATATCAATGCGATATCATATAGTAACACATAAGACCATATGGATTGAACGGGAATGGATTTTATTCCCGTATGGAGCCCCCTGGAAATAATGGTGACTAGCAGTTATGGGGTGGCACTGCTGCCCGACGGCATGTACAATTCGGTTGTGGTGGAGTTTCTTTCTTGCTGGTATGATGGCTAGGTCCACTGGTAAAGTCTCCCTGGCAATATATCCTAGTCTAGTCCTCCTTCATGTTTGTGGTTCAACCCTTATCAAGAGAGGCGAGTTAAATTGGATGGACAGGTTCAACGTATAGATGCAAGTATCGACCTGTACAGCAAGGGGGACCCCGAAAGGGTGTTCATGGATAGTTCCGTTGTGAAGGTCTGTTCCTCTTATCCTTCCTCTAAGCTAAGGGGATCACCTCAAATGGACACGTTAAACGTAGAGTAGATATGCGAGTTTGGTCGAGCCTCTATCGACACTTCTTCATCCTGCCCCTTGAATGGAAAAGGTCAACGTATATATGCGAGTATGTGTGTATGAGGACTTACTGTACGTGTAGCTCAATTAGACCTCCTATCTATTCATGTTATGGGAATCGGGCTCAAAAACTAGGGAATGGGGAGAGTAAATGGGGCTTATGAAGAACCGGACTGTAAGGTCTCCCCTCTCTATAGACGTCCTTTCTGGGCAGCACGGCGGATCGAGAACTGGTCACGTAGAACTCTCCATCCTTTTCACATAAGTAGTACTGCATAGAAAATTCAACCACCTCTAGGGAACAAGGGGATCTATGGATCACGTCCAAATGGTAATGGGGGATTTTATTCAACGGGTAGGCCCATAAAATATTACCTCCCGTCTATGTCTCATGGGGATGTTTTTACTATTGGGAAGGGTAGGCAGTTTGTATCTGCTGGTAGTGCAGTTGGGATTCCTGCTGCCCTGTGTGCAACAACATTGAATTAGAATTTTTTTTCATATTCAGTATCAACCGAACTGGTGTCTGGCCTGAACGTGGCTTGGCTTGGCTGTTGGCCTAGGCTTTTCAGGTGCCTTAAGGTCACCTGTGTAGCTCTGGGTGATTCAATTTTTTGACTCATAGGGGAATAATACTCATCTGACTCCTCTTCAAACTCCTTAACATGTCCTATATCAATTGATCGTACTCACTATGTAACTCAACATGTCCTATGCCCCTCGAATTTTATATCAACGTAAGTAATGCATTATAATTCCTACAATGTTCCGAAGCATTAAGCCAAGCTGATTATCTATCCTAGTTGAGCAAGCAATCCAAGTCAATGAATGAAGGTGTCAGCTCCTTACCGAGCAAATGCAAAAAAAAAAGCTAACAAACAAACAGGAAACGCATATGCCCCATAGTTTTCCCTATTAGTTTCGAAGGTAGGCCTTTCAACAAAGAAATAAATCGGGGACTTGACTCGCTCTGTCTCCTCTCCATCCGGTTAAGGCGAGAGGAGCTTCAATCGAACCAGCACATTGTTTTTATTGATCGACTTCAATTTTAGGGTTTAGAAAGAAGGAGCGGCAACCAATCCTATAAGTCGAGGAGAAATGATAAGGTCTCAAAGGGCAGTCGGGCCAAAAAACCATCACTCAACTCATAGGCTAAAGCCTTGATGAACTATACTTCCACAAAAGTGTTCAGTCGTAGCTATCTCTCTTAATTTATTTCAAGGGCTGGTTTTCTTAGCTCTCGCTCCTGCTTGCTTCGTTGGAGAGGGATGAAATGGCTCGACTATTAAGGTCAATTCCAGTTGTGTCATCCCAGGGGAGGCTTTGCTTTTATAAGCTACCCAACAACTGATTAGATAGATCCAAGTCCCAAACAAAAAAGTACAAATCCCCAAGCAAGGTGTGGAAGTAATTTGATCAGTTGGAAGGATGGAAGTGAACGAATTGAGTGCTGTGCAGCCAATTCCTGTAAGCCCAATGCATTCTTACTTTCTTTTTGTATTTCTTGATAGCTTTCTTTCTGGACCCATAGGAATAAGGGCACATTGATAGGAGAGGTGGGGGACTAATGGATGGATGGCTACTTGTGTAACCGATAAGCTCTCTTCAGCAAATATCTTGCTTTCGCATCCGATCGTTCAAAGCGGTAATCCTTATATAAGTAACAGAAAGGCTCAACTTCAAGCATGGAAGATCAACACTGAAGCCAGGTAAAAAAAAAACAAAAGGAGTCAGTCAGATTGATGCCTTTGACTGGGTGATCAGAATCTTTCTTTTTTTCTTTTGTCAGGTCAAGCTTGGAAAGCTGGTTAGGCCAGAGCAAAATTAGGGTTTGGAATCATAGTACAGCTCGAGCTCCCCTGCATTTACTGTTGCTTTTGATCCATCTGTCTCCCTATCTTTATTTGATCTGATCGCTCAGCCAAGGGATGGAGTCGAACCAATTGCCTTAAGGCCGCACTTTGAATGCACGGGTGGACGTCAATCACTTGAGACACATGACAAGTCACGTCGGACATATTTACAGAACCTCACCAATCCATTTCCCTAATAGGAGCAAAAGTTTGAAACTTGTTATTTGACATAACTAGGAAATTTAGGATTGGCATTTGCCTAAATAAACCCACCGAATAACATTACAAGTGGAATTTTGTATAGCTGGAAAAGTGAGATTTTTCTCACTAAAAGGGTTGGCCAACCTCCGAATCTCTTAGATCCCGACACCGCTATGGCTGCTTCTCCCAATGTTTTTTTGTTTGTCGATACGACCAGTGCAACGGGATTGAATCCCTTTCCTACAGATTACCTTCCCTCGACTGATGGGTTTGATCATGCTAAAAGCAATAAGAGGTGGGAAGAATCCATGGAGCACAGCTACACCCGTTCCCCTCCGGTTGGTTCCATGCCTCGGCGCATCAACGTAAGTCCTTCCTGGTAAACTGCTAATGCTTTCTTTCCAGATACGACTTATTTAGTTCTTCCCCGCTCGGATGCACCATATTCCCCTAGGGTTCGGTCTACTTGACTCGTTTTTTACTCGATGAATTGGTACCGAAACTAGGCAGCTACTGGTTGTTGAACACACGCACTGAACTCTTAGAAACGTCATATCAAACTGCATGCACTCGAAGCCCTTGTTCAGGTTAATCCCTCTATATTAAGATTCCATTCCAATGCCAATATCGGGGTGAAATAGCTCAATTGTCCCTTCTCCAGTTGCTTGGATTTGGGATTGGCTTTTCTTCCATGCCCCCCCTGCGGGGGTAATTAGTATCATAAGAATGAATGGAGAGGTTCCAGAGGGACTAGTCATTGACTCGACAAATCCGAGTGGTCTATCTCCATATCATGTCATTTCATAAATAGAAAGACAAAGCATTCTTCTCTAAACAAAATGACTGTCACTAGCTACTATATAAATAGAGATAGTATCTTAATTAAGTTAGTGACTCGAGCAGTTATTCTATATTTTTCACTGAAATCGCGCAAGTTATTCCTTAGTTAGATCACGAATAGTGAACCGTTATTTCCCAACCCCCCGTTTCTTGCTAGATTTGGTCCTCGGAGGTGGAACATGCACAGAGGGTGAAGGGGATACAGGAGTAATGTTCGCGGGCTGTACAGGTGTAAGGACCAAATGAGGATTTGGAGCTATTGACGTCGGAGGAGAAGGGGGGTCAAGGTACCACACTAGGATACCCAACGTCAGATTGGGAAGAGTGAATGTGGCCATCACAGGAGTGATTAATATTCCTGGAGTAGGAAATAGGAAAGGGACTTGAGCGAAGGGAGCCCCGTACGGGGGAATCCCACCAACAGGTGGTGTGGCATTAGGGGAAGCCGAAGGTTGTCCAAAAGGTTGCGAGGAAGATGTTCCAGAGGTGGAAGCATCAGAAGCAATAGGCACCTTGGACAATGTCTTAGTACAGACATTTGATGGACTAAGGGGTTTCACTATCTGCGAAGGGTCGTAACAAGTGCCAAGCAATGCTGAGTCTTTGAAGACTCCTGGAATATGTCCATGAAATCTGAAATCGCTTGTTTCCCATCCAAAGTAGGTAACATGCTATCAGGATTGGTTGGAGCCTTAGGGTAATAATAGGTAAGCTGGTCGATAGTAAAAATCTTCCCATTATGGGGGAAGCTCATGGTACGAAAGACCGAAGACACAAGGGACTGGGCTAAATCATAAAATATACTATAATTGTGTTCGACCCTCGCATGAGAGCTATGCGTGGTATGACGTAGAGGGATCTTAGGAACTTTTGGGATGGGATCACCATTAGGTCATTGAATCTGCAAAGGCCCACTACTAGGGGGTGGAAGGTCAGGCGATTCAGCTGGCACTGACTTAGGAGGTGTGTTGTACTGACAATTTTGAGTTTGGAGATGAACATCTGCCTTGTTCATGTAAAGGATTTTATACGTCCCATCAGGCATGACTATGGTAGCAGGATATTTACCAGAAGGAGAGGCTTCTAAAGTGGCAACATATCCTTGCGATGGGAAATGATTCTGCAACACTGCGGGTTGCAACGTCGAAGGTGGATTAGGTTGGGTAACTGGTCTACCTGAAGCAACATTGGCTTCGTTGGCAGACGCCTTCAATCGAAGCGACTCATGTATGAGTGGACATTGATGACTATAATGTCCATAAGCACTAAAAAGAGTACAGGGATGGTTGGTCCTAAGCTGAGGGTTCTTCCCTTACATTGGTGCGGTACTAGGATCTTTACCCGTGTTTGCAGTACTTTGATTACCTCCAACATTACGGGGTGGGTTGTTTGGATTACCTTGGTTCCCCGGATTAGGCTGTTGATCGGTTTGTTTCCTTTTCCCCTTCTGATTTTAACAAGTGGTGGAATGATTTTGATTGGGAGGATTGGTCACATGCTATTGAGCATAAACCTACCCTTGGGGAGGTGCAGGCTAAGCGATATTAGCTTGGGGTTGAGGTGTCACTGCTGGACCGGAGCAACTGGTGGAGGACCGGGGAAGGAATAATATGGGTTAGAAGCCACTCCATTATAGGTATAACTACTACAAGTATGGCTATGTGCATGTTGATTCATAGGTTGACTAGCATAAGAAGTACTAGTGCCAACTTGAGATGTGGAACGTGACACCTCCTGAGGAGGATTACTATAAGGTATCCGGGGATGTCCTACAAGATGAGGGGCATAAGGAGGATTAGCCCCATGGTAAAGGTTACCATGCGCATTACCTACATGTGGGTAAGTATGAGGATGGCTATGAGTGAAAGATCCAATACAACCATCTGCTGCATGGGATGCCCCCGGTGCAGACAAATCACCTAAGCGAGAGTGAGGGGCATCAAGGAGACTTTGGAAGGTGGAAAGATAGGAGGGTGGTTCTCCTTCCTAACCCTTCTTCTTCATGTGAACCATCCTTCTAAAGTGAGATATTTCACTTTCTTTGCATTCTTCTTATGCTAGCTAGTGATTGAGTTCACTTTTCCATTCTATATCAATCTAAGGAGGAATATTCATTCAAATTTGGAGTAATTATTACTAGATATGGGGCTAGCTAGTGTGGGACATCATCGGGAATGTTATATTACCAAGGTCCTCTATAGGAAGGTCCTATAGAGCTATGGTGCTTCGCGCAACCAAGTGGTCATGTCTGGGCTAGTGTAACACCTACCAATGAGAACTGGCAGAATACGTGCTTTGAAGTTGCTTTTGTAAGGGTTTGTCGGGTCCGGGGGCTTTGTCAACTTGAGATTCAAAACCTTCTTCTAATGGTCTATTAGCATGTCAGTTTATCATAAGCAAGACCCGACCTCATAAATGTGATACCAATCTCATTGACCTTTCTTCAAGTGTTCCTACATCATTAATTATGATGACCATATAGCTAATTTGAAGTAAAGAAAAAGATGAAGGTTGGGTTTGATAAAAAATAATATTACAAGTTGTAAAAACCGTATCAATTACCTTTCTAGAAAAACTTATCAAAATTTTCATGCTGACTTTTCCATCCAAATACGCTCTGTGGCTTTCAATAAAGAGAATAAAGAGATATGTGAGTCATCCTTCCATGCTCCCATAAAATGCCGATCAAAAAACCAAAATGCAGTATGGGGAGTTAGGGTTTCTTTATCACCGAGTAACTAAACCGAGCCAAGAAGTACTTTCAATAATTGACTTTCACCTTATTCTATAAAATAATTTCCTCCATGGTGAGTTACCTCGACTTCCCCTCATAGGATAGCTTTAGTTAGGGGAGCTGTAACTCAATGCTTTTCAAACAAGAGGAAACTTAAGATTGGGTTAGAGAGAATGCATCTGACTCAAATCGAAAACTTGAGAAATGGTCATTTTAGCGCATTATATCATCAATGAAAGTCCAACTTTGACCAAGTGCCCCTTTGACTCCACTCTATGACTCAGCCATTATACGCTCTGGCTTGTCAAGAAAGAAACAAATATATGGAAAATTTCATTATCATGTGCCTGCCATGAGAGTGCTTATAAATAGAATCCTATACCATAAAAAGAATCTGCTACCAATGAACCTGACCTAATGGTGGTTAGTATATCTTTCACTTTATCACTATTTATTTGAAGTCAATCATTTGAGGTCAAGTTGAAGGTCCTGCTCCGCTCTATTCCATTAAAGCAATAAGGAGTGGGGCTCGAGGATAACGTAACAAACCCGTCTCAATAGTATTTCTAGCACGTTATATCACCACTTCTACTTTGTAATGGTAGTAGTTTCATTCGGTATTCTTTCATCATTTTCATTAGGCAAGTCATTAGATGGGACCAACCCCAATCTGATGGTACGAACTAGTCCACCTCCTTTTTTTCGTTTTCTTCTTAGGGGCCTTTCATTCCCTCCTTCCTTCGAGTCATGGTGGTAACTTACGTTCTCCAAGCTCCCACAATCAAGCTCCTCCAATGGATACCAGCACTAGCTCGTTCATGGGAGGGGGGAAGGTAGAAATCGCACATGCATATAAACACCCTGACTACCTATCTTCAAATACATATATCTCTTATTTGTCTCTGGCCTAGATCTCTTCTTCTATTAATGCGCCCCTCAAATCCTTCCTTGGTGGGTGGCGTAGAAGTGAAATCTATGGTGTGGAAGCTTCAACACTCGTAGATAGTCAAAGCCTTGACCGCAACAGAAGCCCAGCCCGGTCAGGCCACCACTTCTCCTCTTATGGATTCCAGCTCGTTCAGTCTTGAGGGGAAGGAAGAAATAAAAGGCCCGGCGGGACCAAATAAAGCAGCAATGTTTAACCCACAACATAAACATAAGTGACCTTTCAGGTCTTTCCCATGTTTCGCTTTCCTTGCTCGCTTGCTTTAACCGGGAGGGAGTTGGGTAACATTCTAACTATGAATGTTGGGCCTAGGACCTAGAGAGGTGCCTTGCTGATGTTTCCCTTGCTTTCCTTTTTTTAGTTGTAATAAATGTGTAAAATAATAATTCAGTACTTATATATATATATATATATATAGATATACATGATTAATAATCTTTACATTAACTAGTTTTTTTTTATGCTGTAGATGGTTGGGTGAATATTTGTTACCATCGCCAAATACTTTACCTCGAACATATCGAGATCTACATTCTATTATGAAACACTTTGGAATGGAATATAACACTATAGATGCATGTCCTAAATATCATATTATATATTACGGAGAACATGCGTCGAAAACAGAATGTTTGAAATGTGGTACCAGTAGATATCGAACAGATCAACTAACCAAAAAGGTGCGTCAAAAAGTTCTTCTTCATATTCCCATAATTCCACGTTTGCAATGAATGTTCAGGTTTGAGAGCATAGCACAGTTTATGGATTACCATTCAAAGAATAGAAGTGGAGATGGTGTTCTTTGAATGCCTGCAAATGGTTCTGCATTTAGAGAAATCGAGAAAAAATATGTAGATTTTAAAAATGAACCTCGTAATGTCAGGCTTTCATTGGCAGTTGATGGTGTTAATACATTCGGAGAGCTTAGATCGACTTACTAAGTGTGGCCTATTTTAATTATCAACAATAAAATTCCTCCTTGGATGTCAATAAAGAGGGAGCACATAATGTTTACTATGATTATTCCAGGTATTTGATACATTATTTTTTTGAATGTAACATTTTCATTTCTCTCATTGTTTGCATAAATATATATTTTATTTATTTACTTACTTATATATACATATATGATGGTAGTAATTATTATGTACCATAATTTTGAACAATTAGGTAAGTACCAGGTCAAAGATATGAATGTATATATTAAGCCTCTTATCAATGAGCTAATACAGTTATGGCATGGCATCACTATGTATGACATCACTAAACCAATCAAGCAGAAGAGATTTCAATGTCGTGGAATGCTTGTATGGACATTTCATGATGCCCTAGGACTAACACATGTTTGTGGTATGTAATATTTTGTTTCACTTTAATATAATACATAATTATCTAAATTAGATATACCATATTGCATGTTTTAAAAATGATCTCATGGTATAATTGTTATTGATCCATCTATTGCAGGTCTTCAAACAAAGGGTAGATTTTCATGTCTAGTTTGTGGCCCTAAGATGAAGTATCATCATTCGCTAGACTTAAGAAAGATCGTTTTTGATAAGTTTAGGCACTTCCTCTCTAGGAACCATAAGTATCATACTACTGAAAAACATATTTTCAGTGATAAAGAAGAAACTGGATTAAAACCACGAAGAATGACACCTCAGTTGTGGAAGTTGGAATATAACAGAATTAATAATCATCAAGCACTTGGTACGTAATTTGTGTGTGTGTGTGTGTGTGTATATATATATATATATATAGTCTATGTAATGTTTGGAATTTATGTTTTAACTAATCAATTTATTTTATTGTATTTTATAATTATTGTTTTGATTTATTTTATTCTTTGATATCAAGGTCATCGTCACGGTAAAGGTACTAATATTGTAATTCCACCTGGAATGAAATGTTATCCTTCTCAATTCGCAAGGTTGCCCTACTATGAGGACCTAAAAATAGCTTATTTGTTTGATACAATGCATGTCGGGAAGAATGTGACAGAAACATTATGGAAAACCATAGATGGTGCACATGATAGAGATAAAATTGAAAAAAATTGTGCTAACATTGAGAAATTGAATCATGCAATGAAAAGTGTGATTGAAAGATCAAATAACAATGGAGGTCGAAATTATAATAATATTCCATGGTTATTAACAGAACAACAAAGAAATGATGTAAAATAGGTCGTTAGAAGAATTAAATTTCCAATAGGTTTTGCTTCAAACATAAATAATATCTTAACGAAGAAAGGTGACTTCAGTGGGGTGAAAACACATGATTGGCATACCTTTGTTAAGGTAATTTTTTTGGTATACGTTTTTGTATGTTATTTCTTGAATACATATTTTAAATTTTCCTTTATTTTGTTTAATTTAGAAACCAATAACGATTCATTTTTTATTTTTATAATATGTTCTACCTGTATATCTCCCAAACAACTTCGACAACAATGTCAAACATGTTATATATGGTCTTAGTAAATACATGAGGTAAGTAGTTTTGATTTATACGCAAAACCTAATTGCTACAATTTCTTTTCGTATTTAATGAAATGATGTATTAATTTACTTGTAATGAAATATATATTATGTTTCAATGAAATAACCTTGCGTAATGATTTTCATATGGTTGTCATTGAAATAAATCCATCAAGATGAAATAAGGTATTGGAAGAGAGAAATTCCTCGCCCAATGTGTGAAATGAAAAATTATCTACCTCCAACATTTTTCAGTGCACAAGAGCACTACTTGATACACCAAGTTGAGGAGATTGAAATGTGTGGACCAATACACACAAGGTCAATGTGGATGGTCGAGAGGCACCTGAAATCCTTGAAGGCTTTGGTTAGACAAAGAGCACGACCTGAGGGTTCTATGGTGGAGGGATATGTGGTATATGAATCCATGGTGTATATTAGTCATTATCTTCCTATATTAGCTGCGCCAACTATGAAGGCGGTGGATTGCATTTGGGATGTGAACTCCATCAAAAAATTTGAAATGGAGCACCTGTTGGGAAAAGGTAGAATGAAGAAAGTGAGAGGTAAAAGATTTATTATGTATAATAGATATAATGTTTCATTTTTTTACATCATGTATATGATCATTATATTCATTTAGGTCTTATTCTTTCATAGTTTATTAATTAATATAATTTACCATGGTTATAAGTAATATTTATTAATATTGGTGAATTATTGTTTTTTTATTCAAGTGCTCAAGATTATGAGGCACTACTTTTATACATTGCAAACAATCTTGAGTGGATGAGTGAATAGATTGAAACATGTAAAGCACGTAACGATGGTAGGTTATCATGGCAACTACTATCTGAATTGATTAGAGAAGTGTACCGTAGTGGAGATGGAAACATTACGGACAGGGAAATCGATTTAGCATATGGTTTGAAAGATAGAAAGGTAAGCAATTAATTCACCTATTTTATTCATTACATATTTTATACTATATTTATAATGTGACAACAAGTTTGATTTTTTAGATAATTTTCATGCTGTGTAAATTATATGATTAATTATTAGTTGAGAATGCATCTTTTTCATGTTTGGCATATTGCAATTGAAACACCACAAGGCTATGTGATGCAATGGTCATAAATTTCACGTTAAATAGTTGGATGATAACAAGAAAACTTCTAATAGTGGAATAACTTTTGTTCCAGGTCACTAATGTTTCCTTTAGGAGTGACAGACATCCTCAAGAATCTGAAAATAGTATTATGGGTTTCTAGATGATATAGTTGAGTGTGACATTAATTCCTTCAAAATAGTTTTGTTCGACGTAAAATGGTATAGGCTACTACTGAATGTACGTGATGATGATAGAACACTTATTCAACATGACAATGGATTTTCAATGGTTATAACATCGCAATTTGAAGCAGGAAAAGATCGCTATGTTTTTCCAAGCCAATGCGAACAAGTCTTTGACTCAAAGGTTTCAGGTGAGAACGAATGGTCATTTTTTATTAGATATGATCCAAGAGGAAGGCCAGTAGAGTATACTGTAGAGGAAGAATATGATATTGATCAAGAAGAAGATGATGTAGTGGTAGATGAGCAGGAAGATGCATTAACAGACGAAGAAGATATATTAGAAGATGAACCAGGCATAGGAGATAAGGCAACAATTATTGATGATGATGTCGATGAGGATATTATTGAAAATGACATAATTGATGATGATGATGACATGGTATAGATGTTGATCACCTGGATGAAGATCAAGAAGATACACAAGAAGAATATTGATACAGATGTTATGTTCGAGTATGAGCTGGTATGTTATAACTTTATATTTTAATATGTAGGAATTATTGTCTTTAAATAATTTACTAATTATGTGGGTTTGTTGCATGTTGTTTATTATTTCAAACCAATAAATAATAACCTTACTATTGTACAAGCTAAACTAAAATTATATGCCATTTTTAAATCAAACCTAAGTTGGCATTTGAAAGGTTTTAATACCTATTTATATGGTGGAGCATTACCGCCATAAACTATGGTTTTAATAGGAATTTCAAACGAATTACAAAGGTTTCGGATTAATCATGGTGGGCCTTTCAAAATTTTACATTAATCACTATAGCTACCCTGCATGTAATCAGTACTACAACTCCTTGCCTTTTCTAATCGACTCAAACCCTACTGGATATACGCCTTTGTAGTTTAGTACTACAACTCCTTGCCTTTTCTAATTAACTCAAACCCTACTGGATATATGCCTCCTACTAAAAAGAACCGCCTATCATGCAAGAAACTCCAGAAAGAAGGCCCTTGCTACAAAGAACCGCCCGTCGTGCAAGAAACTCCAGAAAGCAGGCCCTTGCTACAAAGAACCACCCGTTGTGCAAGAAACTTCAGAAAGCAGGCCCTTCCTCCATCAGTAGGAAAAATGGTATGGCCAAATAGAAATTTTGCATATTTTGAAAAGTGATTTTACCATCTAGAATGCCCAAGATTTGAAACAGAGCAATAAATTGGGCTGCTCGTTTTCCTTGAATAGGGCATGCCTGTAGATTTAGTTTTGTTTTTAATAAAAGTCAATGTAAGACATAAAGAATTAGCCAAACCTTAGTCTCCAACATGCTTTCCATACAATTTGGCAGTTGATTTCCATCATCACAATTTGGTCTTTACAAGAAGAAAAATTGATCACCATTTCCTCCCATTTTCCTTCAACAATTGTCATTTATGATAGACTCGCCTACCAATTCTTCAATAATAGTAGGTCCAAAGTATGCCTCCTCTTCTTTATGTTCCTGTTGATTAATACCTATTTTCTTGGTAGAAATCCCAGCACTAGTACCATCCCTAACTTTTGTACATGCCTTTTTATTTCCACTATATTCACTTGGTGAGTGACAAATGCTACTCTCCTAACCAGTGCTACTCTCCTCTTCATCAGAACTCAAAAGAGTGCCTAAGTCTGTAGTGTTTTCATGTAGATGAGTATGAGAATCTCCAAAGTTTCCTTTGCTTAATACATCACAACTCACACGAATTGCATCTTCATTTTCAACCACAAGACAATCAATAAACTCACCCCCATAGCTGTCCAGGGCTATCATGCACAATTGCCTCAATCCCATATTTGGCATAGTTGTAAAAGATGAGGGAATAGTTTCCCTGTACCATGGAAAATTAACATCCTAGAGGCCTGATGTTCCTGCAGCCAGTACTTCAGAAATTTCGTTTTTCTCCATGGCCATGTTTTCAGGGTTGGTCTCTTTCTTTACCTTGCCATTACTGGGCAAAATCCATGAAAAGATCTGTACTAGTGCAGGGTGAAAATTAAACCCACATATGTTCATATTATAGTCACACATGAACATACTATTGTAATAATCAGGTACTTGTAATTGGAAAGTATCAAGAAATCTAATTTGTGATAATTTATCAGCACAATCACCACCCCAAACATTGGCACAATTTCCACGTGGCATGGATGATACATCTCCCTTGACAGGAGTTATACATTCAGCATAAGGGACAGATAAGTTAGCCATGTGGATATAATTATAGCAAATGCTAAACCTCAATCTCCAGCATGCTTAAAACTAGGATCAGATCAAAATCTGGCTACAACTATCATTGAATGTAGACAAGTATGCGAGAACCTCTGGTTCATGCATAACACATTGCATTCATGAAAATAGCTACTTCGTGAAATCGTGCAAGAGCAGACACCTAGACCATGACCTTCAAGGTCTGACACATCCTATTGAGATGAAAAAAATGGAAAGTCTACCCATGACATGGTCAACATGTCAAATTTGAAAAGGATTTTGTCAAAATGCTTGTGTTGTGAAAATGGAGAGTATATTTTATGAATTTAAAAGTTTCAATTAATTTAAATTGGTTGGATGTGATAGGCTAGAATCACTACAAGGAAAAGAACCTCTAGCGGATGTTTTTGAGGAACCCCTTATAAAAATACCCCATACATCTGTTTCTAGTGTAGGTTACTAGAGGAGGTTGGCGGGTCGATGGTTTTTCGGATAACTACACATATGTGGTTGTATCCTGTGTTCATTTCCACTGTTTGTATGGTACTGATGAAACTAGTAGAAAGTCTACTTTAGAGGTCAAATCACTGCTATAGTAGAATGTGATTATGTTGTTTCTTTTCTAGCGTTTTGTTTCAATTTTTTTGTGATTTATACACAACAAACTCAATAATAATAAAGTTATGAAGCTGATTTGTTTCGATAATTAATATACCTTTTGAGATTTTAAAATTTCACTACAAATAACCCAGTTTAGTCTCATTGTCAACTCGTCTCTTGTTTAGGTGCCTTAATGTGCAATGACATGTTTCCAAGACTTAATTCAATACAAGGCATATTTGAAACTCTAACTCTGTCTTCCGGTGTCTTATTAGAAATTATTTCAGTTTTCATTTTGTGTTTTCAAGTTAGATATTGTTTTCAAGTTTTTACATTTATAATTTTATTGCAATGTGGCAGACTGATCAGGGCAGTACAGGAACAACCCAGAGACAAGATGATCGCGGAAAGGGGCAAGCGGAAGAACATGTAAAGTTCCAAAATTGCTCTATCTTTAGGTATTTTAGTTATTTACATAATTGAAATAATATTAATTTTTCTCAAATATACAGACACCTGGCCATGGTACGCCTGATGATTCCCTCTATGAGGAAGAGCTCTCTTCATCCCTATCTCCATTGCTCTTGGTGTGAAAAAAGGCGCGAAAAGCAAGGTCGGAATTTGATACTTTGATAGACGCGCCTCAAACACCTGAAATAGAAGAGAGGATAATTAAACTAATGAAACAACTAGAAACATATCAGGTAATAATAAAAAATCAAAAGGATATTTTTTTTGTTCTGCATGAAATGAATTGTGATAGTTTGATTTTTAATTTTTACATTGACTAAACTAACAAAAAGTTCTTTTGTATGTAGCGTTATCTGACACTTGCTGAACTCGGTGTTGGTGGTAGTGGGACACAAGGGAAAGAGATTTCCCAGCAACCCTCTCATACACATTCTACTCCTTTAGGTGCTAGCCAAGAAACACACCCTGCCCAAGCAGACACCCAGCCAACCGCTGAATGTGTTGGCAGTGATGAGGCTGATATGGCTAACTACATTATTGCATTTCCTGGAGCTACACGTGTCAGCTCCACGGGGAACATTAATGGCACGTTGTTGGTGAACGATGAAGGTGTCCCTATAAAGCACGTACAACTCCCAAGTAAGTTTTAATATTTTAACTATTTCGTGTACTCTATCTAAAACATATTTTATCATGATTTTTATTTTTAAATTAATGATAATATATATATATATATATATATATATATATATATATATATATGTATATATTTATTTATTTTATTTTTTGTGTGTAGGAAACAATGAGTTCTACAGGTTTTTAGAGAGCCATGCGTTGGTAATTTTTGGCCCAACCATACGCACAAGGTGGAATTCCAAGAATTCCAACCTGAAAAAATAACTTCTAGATTATCTAAAAGCCCTTTTTGGGGTGGGCACATTTGACAGAACAACGATGGCTCTGGTAGCTGGCAAATATTTTTTTTTTCTATGTAAGACTAATTCTATTATGTATAAAAAAGTACTAGTACAAAATTTCCTCAGCGTCTGCTGTGAGAGCCAGACCACTGGGCTTGATAGTCAAGCTGGTCATAGAGAGTCTGGATCGCCCAGAATGGGAAACCAATCTTGTTAACATCAAAGTCTTGGCCGCCCTTAAAAGGGAAACCAACCTTAAGTTCATGCATACCAAAGTAACAAAGATATAGAAACTGAAAATAACCATCAGCCATTCTGGCTGAGTCTTGAAACCAGAAAGCAAAAAATTCCAACAATGATTAAACAAAGAAACCTGGAGAGTTTGAAAACTGAGCTTGTCACCCTTCATGTGCTAGAGACATCGGTTCCTCGACGATCCTGCATGCATATTCATAATCTTTGCTATTGTCGTCCATTCCAGCTTGGCTCACATCCTTCAAGTCAGAGTCTTCATCTGCTTTACAAGCGCAGAATGAGGAGGGAGAATGGAAGTCACAGGGAGGACTTCTCTGCCGGTGGAGCAAGGGGCATGAGGGAGCGGGGGAGAAGCTGAGCGGGCGGGAGCAGGATAAGGGATCTCTTCGCGAAGAGTGACAGTGATAAGATCAGAAATGATGGACTGAATAGAAGTGCAATCGAAACGAAGCTCAGCATGTTGGGTGGTCTGCTGAATGAATGTCCCATCATGCGTGCTGCTTGAAGGAAAAGAGGTTGAAGGATGGGTAGAAGGGCCAGCATGACTAGAATCCAGGGTGCGCCCACGTCCTCTTCCTCTGCCCCTGCGGGGAGCATGAGGCTGGACAGGCTCTTCACTGGCGGAGGAAGATCCTGAAACGGAGGAGGGCGTAGGGCGATTAAAAGAGGCATGGCCCCGACTAACTCCTCACCGGCTTCGCATCCTCTAGCGGAGACGAGGCATGGAGAAGGGAGCAGGGCGAAGGTGACACGAGAAGAAAGAACAGCCAGAGAACCCAGGAGCCCTGAGAGAAGAGTGAATACCACAGAGGAGAGCCAACTGAGCACTGACAGGAATGTCTGGACCTCCAGAAAGATCTGCAGAAGCACAGGGAGGAGGATTAACACTGCAAAGGGGGCTGTGAGAGAAATGATGCCCAGGGAGAGTCTCCAGACATCCAAGAAGGCTGCACTGGCGACCGGTTTGGGTTCTTACGCTGGAATCTATGAAGCCAGGAGGGCATTCACCATGGAGGGGAGTCGGAGATCTCCCACAGCAACTACAGTCATGCGTGCAGGCCATATTGAGAGCCGAGGCTAGGAGAACCACCATATGAAATGGCATAGCGGAACAATTAAGAGGGTGATCGCCTTCCCGAGGTGGTGAGTTAATGGCTTCATTAATACTCGTACAGGGAGACATATGGGCTTCCCATGCGGGCTCCTTCGGGAGCTGCGCAGGGACCCAAGTCCCATCAAGCCGCTTCAGCATCCGCATCCGAAAGTAGCTGGAAAATATTTGAAATATACCAGGGACACCTATAGGATGTGACTGCAATTTAACCCTAGATACGAGCATCCTCTCACAGGTCCAGAGAGTGAGTGGAGAGCACTCATCCATGACGGAAAAGAGAAAAGGGAAAAGAAAGAAGGAAAAATGCCAACTAGACCCGTAAGGTAAATTACAACTTTAATTCAATAGCTTTAATTTTCTCTATGTCTAAAATAAAAGTGTGCTACGTCATATCTAACATCAATATTTTGATGATAGGTTGCCTAACACCTCGAAGGCAACCAAATCTAGGATTGAAAAAAAGGGCCATCACAAGCTAGGCCAGGGCAACTACTTGAAATTAGCCGCAAGAATTGTAAGTAGTTAAACATCTTATAATTAATTGTATCGCCTTCCAATGTTTTTGTAATCCTATAAAATAACATTAAAAATACACAATCATATGTAATGTAGGGTGATGAATTCAGAATAGAAACTACAGAGGAAGATAAAAATATCTCTTTCCATTTCGGCTATCAAGCCGTAGTTGAACGTCGGAGAGGCTTGGGGCAGGTCCCAAGATCCATAATTCCTGCTAAGGTAAAACATTAACCTTTCAATATGTATGTTTTCGTCCATAAATTTAATGTCTAACAACTTTGTTTAAATAAGGGGAGCAGCACTACCGACGAGGCAAATAACCCAGTTGTAGAGTCAGATGTAGATGTTCCTCACGTGCAACCTGATCATTGTAGTGGGGACTAGGCCGACAATGCTACTATTAGTGAGGGCCGTGACGGTAATTAATTTCCACTTATAATTTTTTCTAATTATACCTTGATGGTTGTCCTTATAACGTTTTTTGTTTAAATGACAGAGAATTTTTCCCTTGAGGATCTTACCACTAGAGAGGAAGAGAAGGCAACAGTCCCAACGCCGACAACTGGTGCACCAGGTAAATAATCTCATTGCAATTTTTTTTATTAATATCACCGAACTAGTTCAATGATATTTAAAAAATGACAATTAAAATTTAATATTATTTGTTTTTTTTAGGCGATGCCCCGTCACTGGATGAGACCAGACATCGTGACTACGCAACTAGGTCAAGAAAGGTGGGAGTAGCATTAAATTAAAGATGTTATACCATGATACTGATGATGTAATTAGAGCTTTAGAAATAGGAAGAAGAAAAGAAAACTTGATAATGTAAAATATTGTATTATTATAAGACAAATGTTACCATACTTGGAACGTTTTTTGCGTTGTATAAAAAACTGTTTATCATACTATCTTTTGGTAAAGTTGCCACCTTTAATTTCAATGCTTCTCATATTTTCTTTTTGTTGTGGCATTGTTTTATTAGTTATTGAATATTTTTTTTATGCCTCATGAAAGTAATACAAATATAGATTGGGTACTGGGGAAGTGAGAGCATGTGAAGGGGGGGGAGGGGCCATAGCCCCACCTTCACGTGGTTGGCCCTGTTTAGTAGAGAATAATTTATTAGAGCGATTTAATCTTGGAGCAAACCTCCCTCGATCCAGCATAGCAACAAAAAGGTCACCGTTGACTTAGTTGCTACTCTTTCAGATCGTGGGAGGCTTGTTCCAAGTTCATGTGACTCCGATAAATTGTTCTTGAAACGAAGAGGAGCTTATTCAGGTATGTTTTGACATTTGCAACATATGTTCTAACATTATCATAAGAATGCATCTTAGAGTAAAAAATACTACATCAATTACTTGTATTTATTGTATAGATAATGATGGATTTTGATTGACTCGGTAGTGCAGGTACAAATCCTCTTACATCATGAGCAATACAACTTGTCAACCAAGGTCATATCCAGGATATTTTTGCTTGTGCGCTTGACCAAGTTCGTAATGTCACATTTTGTAAGTTCCTTTGCAGTTCATAATTCAATATTAAGTTTGTTCATGATTATTATCTAGGTTTTTTGTATGTGTTTTTTCATCTATTTGATTGTAAGCAACTCTGCATGTTTCCTGTTTTTCACTATGATTTCTACATTTACCACTCCGAGGATGAATCTGAATTTATTGTTACATAGGTTACTTTATTGTTACTATGATTTCTCCATTTACGATTTCATAGGTGACATCATGTAAAGTTGTCAATCTCAGGTTGGCGATGAGCTTTAGTTCTCTAGATTTGGGGATTTTCTAATATTTTCTCCCTCATGTCATTCCTGCATCACCTCGTTGTTTGAACATGCCAATTGTCTACCACTTGTACCAATTGGCACATGTTAATCTCTGAGTGGTGCCACATTTCACCTATTTTCGGCCCACTTGACCACCTGAAAAACTCAAATCCACACACCATGTGTCTTTATCATGGAGTGCCACATGTCCTAGATATTTTAGATGCTAACATCATGTTTCTAATGTGTTATGTCAACCAATCAGTGGTCCATGTGGCCTTGTGCCATGTCACTAGTTTGGAAGAGAGATTTGAGCCTTTTCTTTTCATGTTTTTTCTATTATGATTTTTTTCTTCAGGATGGGAAATCCCTTTTGCAATAGATGGGGATTTTCCCATTTCCCTGGAGTCATCTCCTAGGACACCCTTCAAGCGATCATCCAAGAGGCAATCTGTAACTCTCTGTTGTTGCCATCTTTCCTTGGAATTATGCGCTTCTATAAGACCAATTAGGGCACTCTTCTAGCCCTTATTCCATTGCTTCATCATTGTATCAACTTCTCCCACATGATGCTTCTATTTTTTGTCCACTTAAAGGAAGAAAACACTACCCTAGGGTGAGGTTGTTCCTCAACTATCCCTACCACACTTATGGACCAACCAACAATATGAATGTTTCCCTTACTTATGGAGACATCCCCTATGTTACTGCACATTCAATTCCGGGAGCTACTTGCTAAGGAACACTCCTACACTATGCCTAATGACCCTCCAAACAATCCCTCTAACTATTGTTGTATCAACCTCCCTTTTTGGTCTTTTAGACAAAGGTGACCCTAACACCATCAAGCACATAATGCTATCACAAGACTCAAACCCAATCCTACATCTGTTCTCGACAAACTTCTCTTCCAATTCCTTAAAATGTGATTTTTATTTTTTGAAGAAATCGGCCCTGGTTAGGGCACCTATCCATGATCAAATCCACCCTTCCTCCCACATGTAAGCCTTCTTCTTTATGTGTTCTTGTTGGAGACAGTTGTGGCCTTATTGTGGCTTGTAAGTACCTCTAATGGCCTTGCTATAGGACAGTAGCGCATTTATATTTGTAAATGAAAATGAGCAGACATAACATGGACCTACTTTTCCCCAAGGAATAAGGTTTAGACTTGGACTTCTCCTCCTAGCCATGATAGTCCATGGTGACTAGAATGGAATGGTTAGAGATGCTTTTCTGTTGCGCAACAATTTAGGACCTTGCCTAGTCTTGAAATTTAAATGACATTGGGGCTATGGTAGCCTCCTACTCTGCCTCTTGGGCCTTGGTACTGATGCATACACTAAAATTGATCATATAAAATAACCAAGCCCTCTACAACCATATTTACAATCTCTTTTGTTCTTGGGAAAAATATACCTCTGGCAGAAACTAAATTATTTATAAGGCTAATTTCTAGTCCTGGAAACATTGTATTAATTTTAGTCCCAAAGTTTCAATCTTAACTGAGTTTGAGCAACCAGATAATATAATTAATCATGCAGTCTATAATCACACAGAAATTTGATACTTTTAATGTTTCAGCTACACTATATAATACAACTATCTAAAACGTTAAAACTCAGATTGTGTTCTAAAATGCTAAAAATCAGATCCTCTAGATCTTGCTGGCATCTTGTGTAGGATCACCATTCAGTTCTACTTTAGGGACAACTCCATTGGCATGCTACACTTATTGGTGACTCATGTCTTTGAGTTTAGCGCAGGTATGATTACTTCACTCTGGCCTCTACAACGTAGCTTGTCCCATACTGTACCCTTCAAGACTCTACGTTCTGCTTCAGGACCCTCCTCTTACAACGAGAATGCTAGGGCTTCATCCTGAGGTGTGCTAGATTTATGTGAGGGTCATCCATTTGAATCTTCCAAACTCTCTGACGTTCACTCATGCAATCTGACACAACTTCATATTTTCTTTCATGCATATGTGTTCCAGTTTAGAATTATAGATTAGCACATGGTTAATTGCTGCAAAGTGTTGATTGTGGTACTGTACAGTTACAGTAGCAATGGATTTTTGTTTTGAAAGGAAATCCTTGTGTAATCCCCTCTCCTTCCTCAACACATTTGGATAGAGGAAAGCTATTCTAAGTCAGTTAATTTGATTTGAACCCATGATCAACGCGTTGTTGTTTTCCATAAAATTGCATTGTCTTGATAGGTCTATGTGAGATGGCCTGTCAACGTGCCTTTATTTCTCATCTTGAAGGTCCAAGCCAGGCATTGATTCCAGTTTATCTTCCTTTATTTCTCATCTATTCATTTTTACTATTGTTTATATGTACCAAAAGTGCCATTTCCAATGAAGGTAGGTGTTACTGATAATTTTAGGTGCAATTTCTTTAAATTTCTCAAGTTTTTGCCCTGAAAGTTGAACTCTTGAGCATGCATTTCATCCTTGCCTCAGCTCTGTCTGGCAGAGCAGACTAAAAATGTAATGGCAGATGTTTGTTCAAGTGAAGCCTGGCCATATAGAACTACCACCTTTATGGACTCTGCAAGAGGATTTCCTTTTTTTTTGGTTGCAATTAAAGTTGCATTTTGTTCATCAGGCAATACAAACTCTTATCAAATTGCAAGGTGTAATTCCAATATAACTAATATGGGTGGACAACATGCCATGAACATCTAATTCAAAAGTGCTTGTTAGGGTTTAAGTGGCTTACAGTTCTTTTTCCTGACATTAGTTTTTGAAATATCAATTTGCTAAACTGTTTTAACCCAATTTTCTCTTGATTTTATGGAAATTGGGTGTTTGGATCTAGAAAATTTAATCTCTATTATTTTGGCTTCTCTTAGTATGAATACAATTTTAATATGTAAAACGAATTACAGTAAGTAATCAAGTGTTCACTGGAGAAGCAATACCCAGTTTCAATACTCATGCTCTCCTCCTTAGTATGGTAGTTCACTCAAGTCCTCCGCCTCTTGCATACATCTTGACCTCTGAATCAATTAACTGCGAGACTATCATGCTAGGATAAACCATGTTCAAACTCTTTGCTAGAAGAGCAAACAAATTCATCTCCATATGGGCAGAGAGGAAGAAATTGCAGGCTTAAGGTTTAGTCATGGCAAATGGAAACACCACACTTTTGACTATTTTTCAATCCTCCCAAATGCTATTGAGGAACCAAAAGTAAGTATATTGTTGATCCATGGACGCCTGTTAAGCCTTTCAGATATTTGGAAGAAACCTGCTATTTGAGAGGCTGAAGGTATACCTCTCCTATGCTTGGCGATCTCTATAATTATGACCCTATATGAGATTCAAATGATCATCTCTGGGGTCTATTATAAACATTAACATAGTATTCAAGCAAGGATGTCGACTGCCTCACATTCTTTGGACTTCATATTTATGGATGAGAGTTTCTCATTTCAAAATGCATGGGTGTTAAAGGTGGAGGCCCTCTATGGGATCTCCATTTCACTATTTTTTGACAACACTGTCCTTCTATTTCACGAATCCAAAAACAAAAGTACATTTTGAGCTCATTCTGGGATGAACATGGTCTTCAAGTCCACCTTACAAACACAAAAGCAAGTAAATTAGCTCTCCTTCTTTTCAGGTATAGCAGGTAGAAATGGTGACATCCTAGTCTTTCCTTTGAATGCTATTATTTGGTTCATCTTTTAACTTGTTTTCAAAATTTGTATCAATGTTGAACAGAGGATTGCAACATTAAAAACCTTGGAGAGACGATGTTTCCAACTTCAGTTTTACGATATTCAGGCTAAGTTCTAGTTTCTTGAAGTGTTTCCATAATAGTTTGTTACACATGACTTTCATTTTCTTCTTGCAGAATTTCTAGAAATGAATGGATATCTTGTGGACTGTTGTAAACAAACTTAGTTCTATTAGCATGCTCAAGAGAATTTAAATTTTGTCATTATTGGAGGACAGAGATATACCATAAGAGCTCGGTTCTCTGTTGTAGATTTTTATTAAGACTTGAATCAGTTAAACCCTCAGACCTATTGCAACCCTATATTGAGGCTTGGTTCTATTGAAGCCGCCATACTTTGGACCTCTTCATTGCAGTCTCAGGCCAGGGATATAGCTACAGGATTTTGACATATTTTATGCAATGAACATCTATTAAAATCTCATATTATCTGCTATTTACTGAGGCTTGGACAGAACTTTCGAATTAGCTAAGTCACCTATTTACTTAAAACTAGCACATTTGGCGGATTTTTTTTTATAAATATTTTTAACCAAGATTGAATGTTATGTAATGCATATATAAATCTGGAGGGGAATGGAGCATTCAGGTTGTACAATGTATTACTTCAGTCTTATTATTTATCAATGTTCTGTTGGAAACTAAGTTGATTGCTGGTAGAGTTCTGTTGCATTATTATGTTGTAAATTAAGCATGTATTTCATCCCATTTGGTTATTTTGTCATTTCTGAATCCTAAACTCATCAACCCTTTCTGTCAAAATGATAAACCCTACATAAAAAACTGATGACCCTTTCCTCATAAAAAACTGATAACCCTTTCCTCATTGTATTGTTTGTATAATTCTGAATCATTAAATTTTGATCTTCAAGTCTATTTGTTACAATAGCTAGCATTCATACATTAAGAATTACTTACATAGGTAAGAATTACTTACTTAGCTAGAATTACTTACACAAGTAAGAATGACATCTAGGAAGGGATATAACTGCAGGGAAGAAGCAAGAGGTTCCTTAGCTTCTCATATGAAAACCAAACATAAAGATGTCCGTCCCAAGACTTAAGAATAAGGTCAATAAAGGAACCTTATTTGGCACAAAACTGACACAAAATCTCGAAAATCTTCTCTAGCTCCCGAAATCAATCATGGTATTGTGGATAAACTATAACCCTATCCTTTTCCTTTGCTTTGTCTTATAGTTCCTGGATCCTTCTTGAAGCTTATCAATGAGACTTTTACCCTGTTCTTGACCTGCAGCATCTGAAAATTCAACCTGAAGATCAGACCAGGACCAGGGAAGGTTATGTAATTTGAATTTATTATAAGAATGGATTCATAATTTTGTATGCTTTGATTGACTGAAATTTGGGTGAATAGACTTTGTAATTTGGTGATTTTGATAGTAGAAGAGTAAGTCGAGAGATTTTTCTCTTTGTGTTCAATAAAAATGTGGACTTATTAATATCTGGGTATGTTATTGAAAATATCCTAAAGGACTCATTCCTTCGATTACGAAACCTTTGTGTATGATTAGGAGGAACAAAATATGTGTATTATTCTCTGTCTGCCTTTGAATTTCATATTCTCTATGAGTGAATCGAATGTGATTGCCCTGTATGGAAGTTTGCAGAAGAGAATAGTGGCTCTTTTGGGAGGGTGAAATCATATCCTTGGTGTGTAATTTGAACAAATATACCCTGTGTGAAAGAGTCGATTCTGTTCCGTGAGCATAGCAGGATATGCTCTGTCTATTCGAAGAATAGCGATAGAACCCCTATATATTAAAGAGATTGCAGTTAGAGGCAATGGTGTTGTATTTTCGTTGGTGAGGCGATATTACTGAGACTCAACCACATCGTTAACACGAGGAGTTAAGTCGAAGAATTGTATTAAAAATGCAGTGAGACCCGAGTTAACCACTGTTTAATTACCAAAGTAGGAGAAGTGGTTTCAGGAGGCAATGCCACAGGTTTCGCGTGACATCTGGGCCAAAGGCGGTTTTTGCCTTTACCAACGTGATCCAACAATATTTGGACATGTCACCTCCTAAATACCACCCATATCGTGTTTTTCTGGAGCACTAAAGTCCAGTGAGGAAAAAAATGTGATTTTGATGAAGTCCATCCGATCTGCCAGGCAGTAGATCCAATGTAATCACCCGAAAAGCTACACGATAGATAAATTAAGGTATGTACCGGTGGTTTCAATAATATTAAATATTTATTTAATTCAGAAAAGTTGGATAATGGATGCGTGGGCCTCGTGGAATACAATATGTAATAGATTGTCGCGTTGTTAGAATTAATGGGTATTAACGTTATAAGTCCGAAGTTTAGTGGTTATTAAAGGAGTCAGGCTATTTTGTTATTTTGAAGGCCGAAAGGCACTAATACAATTCAAGGGTAATGTCATAGTCAAGGGAGTAAAATGAGGTTTGAACTTTGGGTTATTATCGTTTGATGGAATATTCCAAAAGGGGGTTTAAAACAATAGTTAAGTGTTTTAAGGAAAGGTGGAGCTTTAAGGGTTCATTGATTAAAATTGCAAACTTTCATTGTATGTGTTGTGTAAAGATTGGATATAAACTCCAAGGGGTTCAAACCATAAAGAGAGGTATTATGATATGCGAGGTTTTAACCCAAGGATGAATATTAATTTAAGCATTGATATATATATTATCTCTGCCGAACCTTGTATGGAGCGAAATTGTATGCTGGGCATTATCATGGTTATATGAAAAAGGTGACTTTGAGCATATAATATATTGGGCGCTTATAAAGTTAATGTTGGGTTAAAAGGAAGCTTATAATTGGGTTTATGTGAAATTCAAACAGTTGAATTAAAAAGCGAAAGAGGGTGTCTTGTATGGTTTAATAACCATAGGCTTAAAAGGATATGAGCCTCCACAGTGTTAATGGTTGCTCAGATTTAAAATTATTTGGGCTAAATGTGAAGCTCATTTCTTTTAAATGCACAGAGACAAGAAATTGTGGGTTGAGAAGGTAGCCTGAGCATCACTTCATTTGCCCATAAAATATTTATCCTTTTGTAAAGATGATTATCATAAACTTGACCTTCAACCTTAAGCAAGAGTGAGTTATAATAGATGGTTAAGAGGTTTCAAACTTCATTGGATATTCTTTCATCTTCTTCCATAAATCACAAAGAATATTGTATTGAATGTCATGTATAGTCACATGTAACTGTTTGGTGTCATCATAAGTGCTTGTTTCTATAACTTGGTCGAGAGATTAGCTTCAAAGAGATGTAGGATTTATTCTTTCAGTCTTGGTCCTAGATTCCTTTAGGATTCAACCTACAGAACGTTTGGAAAGATGCTTCAGACCATAGTCTCAAATTAGGATATAGACTTTTGGATTGCAGACATAGAGCATAGAGGATAACTTACTTGTAAAAGGAAAGAGAATCTATCAAGGGTATTGATTTGGCTTCCAATAACGTCTTTCAATGATGGCTACTACAGAGAAGATGATCTTCAAGTATATTTGTTACAATAGCTAGCATTCATACATTAAGAATTACTTACACAGGTAATAATGACATCTAGGAAGGGATATAACTGCAGTGAAGAAGCAAGAGGTTCCTTAGCTTCTCATATGCAAACCAACCATAAAGATGTTCGTCCCAGGACTTAAGAATTAGGTCAATAAAGGAACCTTATTTGGCATAAAACTTACACAGAATCTCGAAAATATTCTCTATATCCCCAAATAAATCAAGGTATTGTGGATAAATTATAACCATATCCTTTTCCCTTTCTTTGTCTTATAGTTCCTGGATCCTTCTTGAAGCTTATCAATGAGCCTTTTACCCTGTTCTTGAATTGCAGCTTCTGAAAATTCAAACAAATCTTTGGAATTCGGCTCCATGTCCCCTGTTTTGGCCTTCATTTCTTTGACATCCTTGTATATTCATAGATATTCACAGATTACTGCTTCCATTATTGATCAAATTCACAAATTTATTCACTGGAGTAGTGAAACAAAACTATGCATTGCTTTCCATATCTATGTAATTTTCCTGTAGGCATTGTTCTGATGGTGACCCTTTTCAGGTCGAAGTCTTCACAAAGCTAAATGCACTTGAAATGGAAATAGAAAATTTATTTTGTCATGCCACAGTGTGTCATGGTTATGTGGTAACATTTTCTATGGAAGCTTTATGTACTATGCGAGAGTTGTGTTATTTTATTGATGCACCAGAAAATATGTATAATATTATTTTGATCAAAGTGGGTGCACCTCAGTGTTTCTATTTTCATGTGTACTTTGTTTATAGAAAATTGAATTTTTCTGCATCATTTCATTTCACACGTTTCTAAGAAAAATCAAATAGGTTCTTGAAAATGGTTTCATGATTGGTGTAAACCCCTAAGTTGAGATTTTGTTCTTATTTTTCATTCTGGGAAAATTAAAGAGTTTGCATTTGTAAACAGAGTATGTCCATAAGTACAGGTGTGAAGGCGCCAAATACAATTTGTATGTTGGGAAATGTCTCACCTAAAGAAACAATGATGATGACAAAACCCTTACCATTCAAATCACATATATTTTTTGGAAAAATTGATGGAAATTGGGAATGCGGATCTTTCCATTAAGTTATCTGATATTCATTCATGTTAATTGTTCAAATTCCCATATTTTTTTGTTGATTGGATGTTCTATGTAATTAATCATTATGGTCTCTTCTATGTGGAAAGAAATTGATATAGAAGCCCATTCTTTATTATTGATGGAGTCAAATCCCCTATCTAAATTCAGAAATATGTTGGTTTATATGTATTTAACAGGGTAGCCAAATCATGATTTCCCCAGGGATTTACTTTGCTCATGGATGCCAATTGCATTCCAGACCTTCAACGCATGTACTCTTTTTTTAAAAGGGTGAGTGCACTTGAGCTGCTTCGGCTGGCTCTAAGTGCATACATTAAAGCTACTGGGCAAGGCATTGTATTGGATGAAATGAAAGACAAGGACATGGTGTCATCACTTCTAGACTTGAAAGCACGACTTGATACAATATGGGAAGAAAGTTTTTTGAAGAATGAGGCCTTTTCTAATACTATCAAGGATGCCTTTGAGCATCTCATAAATCTAAGGCAGGTTAGTTACTATATGTTTATGCTCATTTTCTTTCTGTTTATACAGATATATTATACAGGTTAGTTACTATATGTTTATGCTCATTTTCTTTCTCTTTATACAGATTGTTCATTGAATTTGTGCTCTTGATTATCAAATTAAGTGAGACAGAAAGCTTGAAAGGATTAATGAAAAAAAAGCTAAAGGTAAGTAATGAAAGAATGTTTTTAGCCAGACAATTGCATTCATAATATTAGATATATTGTTTTTGCATTTATCTAAATTATGGCCTTTGTCTGCAGAACTGACCAGCAAAACTTATTGCCAAATTCTTGATGAGAAACTCCGATCTGGTAACAAAGGTACTTCAGAGGAGGAGTTGGAGAATACACTGGATAGAGTTCTTGTTTTGTTCAGGTTTATTCAAGTAAGGGACCAACTGATATTCATTTATAAAAGTCTTGTATACTAATTAACCCCAAAAAATGAGATGTATTAATAGCTTAACATTGCCTCATGTATGCACTATGGTAGAATTTAAAAGTGGTATGAGACCCAAATGTAAAGCTTCAACCATTAGAATTGGAGCTTAACAAATCTTGTGCATCAATTCGAGCAGTATATGCACAAGACGGGGCACCAATAACAAGGTTTCCCCAAAAGCTTCAATTATCTATGCAAAACAAAGAGTTTTTGGAAGTTTCATTTTAGCTATCTTGTGTATGCGATGGATAGATAAAATTGTTATGAGCTGGCTATTGAACTACACTTGGATTTCTCCATAAATATAAGGGTTTCGTGTAACCATATGAAAGCCCTTCTATTGTTTTTTATTATTATCTTATCCATTGTATCTTGGAAATTTTTTAAGGTATCCTTGGGGAATTTCATGTGGATTTGCAATAAATATTAGGGGTGCATATCATGCAACAACTAGAGCATTTGAATTTTGAGCGGCCATTATATTATGTGGAATAATTGGTTTTTTATTTACTATTGGGCCTGTTACGTCCAATGGATTTTTTATATCTTTAATATCTCCTTCTTTGGATGATTTGGAATAAACAAAAGAAGAATATTTTTTAAATTCAATTTGAGTCTTGGAATAAAAAACAAAAATAAATAATCTTTCATAACTTCAATATTTTCAAGTAAAGTCGTTGTTTTTAGATTAGTAAATTTTTTCAAGAAATATAAATGCCTTTGAAGATTATTCTTGGGTTTCCTCAAAAATATTAGGACTTTCACAAACCCAACTTGGAGACTTTGGTGCAGGGTAAAAACCCACAGTCCATGTTCTCACATCTTTCATTCTCAATGCTGCGTATAAAATGCCCTCGAAGTCCATTGCCCAACCATATCCACAATCTGGCAAGCTCATGATGTTCTAATTTCTTTTCTTTGAATTTCATTCATCAAATTTATCAAATTTAATTAATGAAATGAAAATTTCACTTTAAATTCCCTTCTCAAGATGCCTTATAGAACCAAATTGGTTAACACCAATCAGGTTTTTATCTCTAAACCCCGACTATATATATTAACCCCAATTGTCCGAATAACAAGACCATTAGTATATGTACCCCTTTATTAAAATCCCGACACTTTATTTTCATTTCCGGGAATCATGCAATAAACCCACTTTGTCAAAGTCGGATAACTCAAACCCTTTAGCTTATAAAGTCACAACATATAACTTCATTTGGACTTTAATAAGTCCCAGCGCCGACTATCACATATATATGCGCTCACTTCTTATATAAATGGTTAATTACCGTTAAGACCTCCAACCCTCAGTAAATACATAACACATATGTATTACTCCACCCAAGGTTGGACTTTTATAAAGCACAACCTTTTTTCATATAGTCCTCAAGCCCAGTTATCATTCGAAACTCATGCACTTATATGTAATTCAAAAATTTTGTACAAAACCTTCACACTATATTCAAATATTACCATATATAACATTCACGCATATATGACCTGACTTGACTTGAGGTCTAACACTGCCAACGAAACCTTGGGCCCATAGTTCGGTTAACATATCGTGTGAATGGGCGTAAGTTCATATCGCATTTTTTTGTGGTCCGAGCGTTAACGCTCAAAATTTACACGAAATTCGCGGATTTCCAAAACCACCCTTGGGTTACGTGTCAAGCACAAGGATATATCACGTTTTTTTCTTGAATACAGCTTACACTTTTCAACAACGCGAAAACTGCCTGTCCTCACACACCAGTTTTACTGTTCACCTCTTGGTTCCATTCAGCTTTACTTACTTAAGATTCCGCCAGCGCTTCAACACATCACTTAACACGGTTCCTCCTCACAATTATAATGCCATAGCTTTACTATGTTGTTGCTCTGTCCCGCTTTCCAGTGGCTCACAGTTCCACTGTGAGTTGTCCAATACGCCGCTCTATAGTTAAACGATTCCTCAACTCATATTTGCAGCACCAACTCTTGTATTTTATGCCACTGTTATTCTAATACAGTTGAAGGTTACAACAGGATTTTATTAAACCTATGCATAGAAACTCATTTTGCGCATCTCCCATACAGATGTATCTAGAATTAAATCAATATGTTGACAGTGACTCTCAGCACGGGTAATATCCCTAGTCTTACCACACTCCCATCACAGAATATACTAGAAGACTCTTTACCAAATCATAGAGTTTCTTCCTCGACACGAGAGATTTCCTCTATCTATAATGAATTTGGTCACATAGGCCAAATTCTCAATAATCAACCACAGTTTCCCTTTTCCTACCAGAAGTGTGTAGAAACGCCATAACCTCCCATATATCAGAAATTCATTTACACAGTTAGCCATAGAGGTCCAAACATTATTACATATACTATATATACATCAATTCCTCAACACAGTAATCCAACCATTCATGAATTAAGAAATGCACACATAAGACCAACATGAATGCACACCTAAGACTAAACAGGTTCTTCATACAAAAGAAATTTCTTACAGTCTTTTGGTCCTCGGCCAAATCTTCAAATTTAATGGCCTTCTATTCTCCTATTCGGCCTCTCCGGCTCTCTAACATTATGCAGCTTGGTGAGCTTATAATTGAAACTTGTTTATCTCTCCAAACCTTCTTACAAATCAACTTTTCAAGATCTAAAATTGCTAGAGTGCATTATCAATAAAGATTTATAATTCTTCCTTCCCGAAGCCATCTTTCTAGTGGATATCACCTAGTGAATGATTTTAACCTTATTCCTTCTCTTGTTTACTAGTAAGAAGGAAACAATCATCTCCCTGAAATTAAAAATTGGAAGAATAAGGGTCAATGTTTGAGACTTCAAAAAATGGTGAATATTTTCGTGCGATATTTGAATATATACTATTTGCAAAGAAACTGAATTGTCACTTAAATTTTCTCGGAAATAAACTGAAGAAATCAAAATTGTTTTTGATGACAAACATGAACCTTTCTTTGGGATAACAAAGATTCCATAATCATAGACATCACTAGCTTGGTAAATTTTTTTTTTTTTTTTTTAAATTTAACTTGCCGTCAGAATACCGACGCTTTATAAGCGTCGGTCTTGCAATGCCTTATAAGCATCAGTCTTGTGATGCCTTATACGCGTCAGTCTTGTGACGTTCAATTGTATGTCGGTATTGTGACACTTGTTCCTGGCGTTGGTCTTGTGACGCTTTTGCAATGCATCGGTATTGCGACACTCTGGCAGAGCGTCGGTCTTGCAACACTTTAAGAAGCACCGATCTTGCGACGCCTTATACACGTCGGTCTTGCAGCATTCAATTATTCGTCAATATTGCGACACTTTTTCCTAGTGTTGGTCTTGCGACGCTTTTGCAATGCGTCGATATTGCGACACTCCGGCACAACGTTTGGAAACATCGGAAAATGTGTCATTATTGCGACACTTTGGAAAATCTTCGGAATTACGACTTAATGGCTAACCACATTTTTTCCAGCCTCGAACTGTCGCTCTTGCAACGACTATGTGTCGGAATAGCAACAAAGTGGCCGTCAGAAATTGGGCCAAATTTTCTAGTGACAAATGTTTATTTTAATAGATACACTATGTATGACTATCAAATATATAAAATGTATCCACCCCTTTTCCATGAAAGAATGGATTCATTTTCCAAATAAGAAGAGGTGAAAATTCTCATTAATTTGGAAAGGTATTTTTATCGTCCTTTTCTATGAGTGAAGAAGGTTTGGTGTGGAAAGTTGATAATGGGTAAAAGCTGATGAATGACATTTATCCTTGGGTGGGATGTGGGGAAAATTTTTTATTGTCTCATGAGATAGTCAATCCAGTAAATTTAAACGGTAAAATTATATTAAATCAGGTGCTAAGTAATAATTGTACATCCATTTGGGCCCAGGGTTCAATGAATACATATAAGCTCAATTTACAAAATAACTTTGTGGACCTATGGAAAAATTACATTTTTTCTTTGAGAACATCAAATGTCCATATCAAAGATATGGAAGAATCTCTAAGTTTGGTTCAATATTTCTTTCGAGAGTATTATCTAAATTTGGTTACATGGTCATCATTAATAATAGGATACATAAAGTGATATTCAAGTGGTTGGATAAACTATGGAAGCCCTACTTCCTTACAAAATAAAACCTTAATGGTGAACACTACGAAATAATGTTCACACTTAGGATAATTAAACAAGCAGATGCTTGGTATTCCCATATAGTGTGTTCAATGTAAATATTCTAAGAAACTGGTGGGTCGTCTATTTATTTTCTATCAATTTTTATTTGGTGTATAGAACTCAAAAAAAAAAATTCTTCCATTTTGTTGCAAATTCATAGAGAGACACTATAAATGATGCCTAGAAGTTGCGATTGGATCAAGCCTCCTCAAAAAAGTATAGAAGGCTTCCTCCCCTCATAAATTCAGGCATCTATATCTCCCCGAACAATGAATATTTTTAGGAAAAGTCTTCATCTCCTAAAAAAGTGGAAACCTAGGTCTTGGCTTTATGCCCTGTCCTCCTAGATTCAAATTCTATGCATATTCCAAAAAAAAAAATTCTAAAGATATTTCTCATTCTTTCCCTCGGTCCTATTTTGGAAGGCCTCTTTACATGGCGATGAATGTGGGCTAGGGGTGGGGTTAGTATTTATAAATAGGGAAATCATTATACAACCCTCAGAGCAGACTAGGAAGAGGAGCCAACAATTATTCTAAAATACTTAGTCTTAAGATTATTCTCTTATTTTATATTGAAAAGGAATTTCCGCACATATAGATATTTTTTGATTCTATAATCAACCTAATCGTGTTCAATAGTATTCAAATATGTCTTGTGCACACATTGTTTCAAATTTTAGAAGCGATTTTATAACTGAAACAAGATTTTGATATGATTTGATTTTGTCACATCTACAAGGAAATAAGAAAGACATATAATTCCTTATCTAAAGTAGGGGTTGTACATGAAATGGGATGTTGGAAGATCATTGACAAGATAGGAGATTCAATCATGAAATTCTATCATAGGCCCCTTGATAGAGGGTGTGCAGTAGCATTAACAATTAGACTATATGCATTTTTTCTACCTTTATTTTTATTTTTACCAAGATAACTAAGAGACTTCTTGTATATTATGATGCTTTTTTTATATCTCTTTGAGATAGATTATGGACATGACAGGGCCTATAATAAGTAATGGATTTTTATTTTTCTAGGTGAGTGTAAGTAGGCTTTTTAATCCATAATATGAATATACTAAATGTAATTTCCATTATTCTTAACAAAAATTGTGATTCTTTATATGTATATGTATATGTGTATGTGTATGTATATGTATATGTATATGTATATGTATATATATATATATATATATATATATATATATATATATATATATATATATATATATATATATTCAGTAGTTAGTTGGTAGTGATTTGAAGAGACTTTATAGGGTTAGCATTTTTTTAATATGTGTTCTCACGTATTTAAAAAAATAAATGATATATATATATATATATATATATATATATATATATATATATATATATATATATATATATATATATATATATAATTTTTTATATAAATTTCTAACCCTAGAAAAGCTCTTAAAATCACTAGAAACTAACTATTTAAAATGGATAAATTCCACAAGATATATGTCATAAATTTTAATTATTCTAATCTCCACATATAATTTGATATTTCTTCTTAATATTATGAAAATTACGTAGTTTGAAACGCCACAAAAATAAAATATAGTGAAATTTCCAAAATAACTATTTCAAAATTCATTTCATGATTAGGCACAAACCCTATATTCCATATACCATATCTACAAAGTTATAGTAAACTATAACCTAAATTGTTTACCATATAAACTATGATATTTCCCATTAGTCCCCACAAAAAAATAATTATCTAAAACTTCCTAGAAAATGATATAGAACAAAAATTCCAAGATGATACATTTAAAATAATTTCAATATTAGTTAAAAGCCCTATCTTCCACAAGCTATATCTTTGAAAATATGAAAAAATAGATCCTGAAATTGATCACCTATACCTTGACACTTCACCAAGTTCTCCTCAAAATTTTATTGTTTAAAACTTCTTGAAAAATAATTATAACACAATTATCAAGATGACATGATTAAGTAAGAAAAACCCTATCATCATATCTCTCATTCCAAATTCTATAAACCAAACACCTTAAAAATTATCAAAAGTCATTAATTAGAGTCCATTTTAAATGAGTAATACTTTTATAATGAACCCAATTCCAAGATAAGATATGATGATCTAAAATATGGAGCCTAGTTGACTAGAACCTTTCATTATAGTTGTACCCTTTGTCTCATATATATATATATATCTATATATATCTATATCTATATATATATATATCTATATATATATATATATATATATATATATATATATATATATATATATATATATATATATATATATATATATATAGGAATGAGAATGTTTAAGAGAGAGGGAAGTAATACCTTCTTCTCCAAAAATGGAAATAAGGGTTTCAATGCCTTAGGTTTCTAAGAATGTGATGACCACATGCATATTTCTTGGCACTCATGTTTTTTTATGGCTGGGGTTTTTTTCATGTTGGCTCGGATCACAAGTGTGTGTCAATTATATAGATGTAAAACTAGATTTTTTAATAAATTGTTTCCATGCCAATGGGGTGTATGAATCTTATGAGAGCTTCTGAAATGGTATACTTAATTTCTCCGAGGCGCATCAAGATTTTCAAAAGGGGTTAGGCTGTAGCCTCCCTGTGGGCCTCATCAAGAGATGTATCAACTCAATTTCAAATATTACACTCCACATCCATAGAGTTAAAAACTATTGATCTAAGCTAACATTGATACAAATCGTAGGAGTGATCTCTAGTTTTCTTGGATGTAAATTTAGGTCGTTGACTTTCCTCAGCTAGTATTTGGCTCCAAATACACTTTTTATTGTATCCACCTGATACATATCAGTGTTTACGAGCCCCATGGTAGCTATGGTATCGTTTTATCACAGGAAGAAAAACATGCAAAGACAATAAAATATGCGACAATGTAGGGGAAGCTAATCCCTCTGACAGAAACCATTTACAACAAAAGGAAGGGTTTTTCGACCTTTTGTTACTATGGAGGTCTAGATTTGGAAGATATTTTTGCTGGGAGAAGGGGTAACTACAAATATATCGTTTTATATGAATAAATGAGAAATGATGATGGGTCCTTTGCATAACCATTAGTTAGATACTAGAAAAGTTATGTTTATGGAAATGATGCAAATTAACAATTTTTTGCACAAACACTAATAGGAAGATCAATTATCTTGTGGATTCGAAAGGATTCACTGGTGAAAAATATGAAATGGGAGATCTATAAGAAAATTGTATTCAAACAGAATTGAATTTTTTTATCTATGCTAGTAGATCCATGCATGACCAAAGGTGTTTACAAGACTATGCCATAGAATGAAACTCCTCGCTCATCATTAACTAAAACTACCAAACAAGCTAAGGTATGGCAATTCTCGACACCAAAACCTGAAAAAGAAGAGGAAGAAGACGATTTGGGACCCCCCATCTTTGAGGAAATACCAAATCCATAAAAATATTGAGCGAACAAATAATTGAACCAGGATGGAAGAGTGGTATCAATTTATAAAAATCCGAGAGCAGAAGGACATTCAGGCCAAAATGTGCCAAAGGAGAAGGAGATAGTAGGATTCAAACATCCTTATACGTCTGGGAGCTTAGACTTAGATTATAAGGAACATCTGAGGTAGAAAAAAGAGAACCAAGTAATTATTTTAACAACTACTTCTACTTAAGGAGGATGGCGAAAAGTAGAAAAGAAGAAAGGGAGAAAAGGGTGAATAAGATCTTTTTCTTAGCCCTAATCTTATTTTTTATTTTTATTTTCTTTTATTTTACTTTTTGGTTACGATTATATGGGCACCATATTCTTCAGTGGTGTAGCTTAGGACAGTAAAATAATTCACTATGTGCATATACATATGCAACTTCTTATAATTAATAGAAAGTTATGATTTTTCCACGGAATATATATATATATATATATATATATACATGATACAAAGGATACAAATACATTGAATGGTTTTAGTTGACTTTTTAGTATAACAAAAAAGCTAGTAATGACGTGTATTATGTCCTTAACATAGGGGCCTAAGGACCTTTAAAAAAACAAGAAAAAAAAAACTAAAATACATTCCCAAGCACCATTTATCTAATGTTAAATATTTATTTTTCCTTGATGATGGCTGGAGTGTCCACACAAGACATTGGAAATTTAAAACATTCTTACAAAATTTATTTCCTAAAAATTCAAAAGCTTTTTTATGTTGAAGTTTGCAACAAGAAACAGTGAAATTGACATCCAGAAACAACATACATGATTCTAGTAAAAATTAAGCACCTACACTAGGGTGGGGACCACACAGGTTATTTTTGGTGTATGTCTATTTATGGATATATGTGAACAATCTATTTTTAGAGTGAATGTCTATTTATAGATTCATGTTGACTATTATTATCCCTTAATAATAGTTGGACAATAAAAATTAATATATTCTCACTGAGCACTTGAAAATAGTTAACTCAAGTGGAAAATCAATTAGCTAAGTGAATTTCGACTTAATAGGTTGCTTGGTGGGACATGCAGGTTGAATTTAGTTGTAACAGAGTGATTCTAGTTGTAACAGAGTTGGAAGTGCAGTGGTGCATGAGTTGTGCAAGTTGTAAATCAGTTTAACTCAATTAAGTGAGTTAAATTCATTTGTCGTAGTTGTAACTACAGATACACTAGTGAGAGATCAAGTGAATTAAATTTTATTTAATTCACATGTAGTGATATCAAATGCAACTAATGTTTTTACTATTATTAGCTGCATGCATGTTAAATCCAGTGGAGACCCAAATGGGACAAGGTGAAAGGGAAGTGTAACTATCAGTTATGATATTAGCAGGCTACACAGGTGTATTTATAACACCACATGTGTGAGACAATTAGTTGATGTAATAAGAGCTCTTGTGAGAAGAGTTTTTCATGTAACTGTTTCATGACTCCTTGTGGAATATACAATATATGATAGAGGGTTTTTTAGCAGTAAGCTTTCCTCGAAAATATCTGGTGTTGTGGTTTTGATCTATTCTTATTTGCTTCATGTGATTGGAAATTGTGTTGTTTTTTAATTCTGCAAAATATTTGTAGAAGAGATTTAGTAATTAACTTTAGCATATTTTTAGATTAGGTGAATCCAATACATACATGCATATTGTATAATTTCTACATGGTATCAAAGTTTTGTTATAAATTTTCAACATGGTATGAGAGGAGGAATTATTTGGGTGCGTGCGTTCACAGAGAATATATGAAAATTTGGTTAAAATTTTTAGAAAACAATAGCATGTTTGGATTCCTTGCAAAAGAATACCCAAATTGAAAAAAACAATCGGTCGAATCGGAGCTCAGATGAGGGAGATATCGTTGATTTAAAACCAGCTCTTTTGTTAGAAAATTTTGCGATGGCGAGAAAATTACAATGTGCACGAGCCAAGAATATCCATGAACTGAGATACAAGATGCATGAAAATATTTGAGGAGAAAATTAAAGGTTAGTGACTAGGTGGTTGAAATGGAGCCTCTCAACACGCAGCCTGAGAAGTAGTCTTAGAAGGTTGTGGAGCAGCCACAACTAGAGATGCAGAAGAATCTCTATAGATTTGATGTAGATGCAATTTCTACAGAGCTTCCTACCATTGGGAAGTGTGATAAAGTCATGCAATGGACCCTTCAGAGGGAGCTAGATTTGCATGTAGGTAAGAGTGAGCATCAATATGTGGAGCAGCCACATGCGGAGGATCATGGAGTGGGAGCAACCACTCATGCAAATAAATTTCGAGCTAGATGGGAAGAGGGAGTGCATGCAGCTATACCACCAGGTGAGAGGTGGGGCGACATGCATGAATAATCCCAATAAGAAATTTTTTGGTAGGATTCATTAAGATGGTGTGGATCTCATGAATTGAACCTGGCTATGAGGAGCCCACAGAGCAATAATAACAGGATCAGTTGGATTGATGCAGTCAGATATCGTGAGGACATGAGATCAAAGTGATAGTGTCGAATAATGTAGTGTGGATCAGAGTTGATAGAAAGTAAAGGGTGCATGGATACAGAGGTCAAAACCGCAGTGGATCCAGAAGACATGTGTAGTTGGTACCAACAGAAGTCAGAAGAGTTTGATGAAAGATGCATTATACTGATTCAGTTGTTTCGAGGCTATTCAGTTTTGAAAATGTTGCATGCAAAAGGTGCATGGTGCATGCATAGAGTTGCATGACGCATACATGAGCTTGTATGGCGCATGCAAGGGTTGTAGGGCATAAGCATGGAGTTGCATGACGCGTGCATGAGGTTGCATTCTACATGCAAGGGTTGCAGGGCGCATGCATGGAGTTGTATGGTGCATGCATGAGATTGCATGGCATATGCAAAGGTTGCAGGGCGAATGCATGTAGTTGCATGTAGCATGCCTGGAGTTGCATGTCGCATGCAAAGACATTCCTTTCTTGTTGAGAGGAGTGTTGAAGTTTGCAACAAGAAACAGTGAAATTGGCATCTGGAAACAACATACACGATTCAAGTGAAAATTAAGCACCTACACTAGGGTGGGGCCCACAAAGGTTATTTTTGGTGTATCTATTTATAGATGTATGTGCATAATCTATTTTTAGATTGCATGTCTATTTATAGATGCATGTCGACTATTATTATCCCTTAATAATAGTTGGAAAATAAAAATTAATCTATTCTCAATGAGAACATGAAAATAGTTAACTGAAGTGGAAAATTAGTTATCTAAGTGAATTTCGATTTAAGAGGTTGGTTGGTGGGACATTCAGGTTGGCATTAGTTGTAACAGAGTTGGAAGTGCAGTGGTGCATGAGTTGTGGAAGTTGTAAATCAATTTAACTCAACCAAGTGAGTTAAATTCAGTTGTGTTAGTTGTACCTACATATACACTAGTGAGAGATCAAGTGAATTAAATATTAATTAATTCACATGTAGTGATCCCACATGCAACTGATGTTTTTACTATTATTCGCTACATTCATGTCAGATCCAGTGGAGACCCAGTTGTGACAAGGTGAAAGGGAAGTGTAACTATCAGTTGTGATATTAGTAGGCTACCCAGGTGTAGTTATAACACCACATCATGCCCATGATAATCAACAAAGTTGAGGAAGGCTGAAATTATTTCTGATTAAGGCTTTCATGCATTAGGAACTGTGTGAGTGAGGAAGACAGTATGGAGACATTAAATTGGCTAAGGAACTTCCCAATTTTTGTATGACAGTGTGAGACAATTAGCTGATGTACTGAGAGCTCTTGTTAGAAGAGTTTTGTATATAATTGTTTCATGATTCCTTGTGGAATATAAAATATATGATAGAGGGGTTTTTAGAAGTAAGCTTTCCCCAAGAATATCTAGTGTTATGGTTTTGATCTATTATTCTTTGCTTCATGTGATTGGTAATTGTGTTGTTTTTTAATTCCGCAAAATATTTGTAGAAGCCATTCAGTATTTAACTTTAGCATATTGTTAGATCGGGTGAATCCAAGATATACATGCATATTGTATAATTTCTACATTTTAATTGTAACATAAGTCTCAAGTGAATATGCTAGAACATATTTGTTATGTTAATAGTTACAAAAGTATTAAATATATTACTAATTTTGTAATGGTGGCTGTTACACAGTAATTTGTCACCGTCCCTACCATTCCCCGTCCCGCACAATGGAGGACCCATTATGTGACCTGTGAACATTGTCATGCCTTGAAAACATCATCAATGCATCCCTCTGAGTATGAGCTTTATTTTCCCTTGAGACATCTCCTTGCAAAAATCATGAAAAACATCCCTTTTTGCATTGGCGTGGGCAGGCAGTTCAGTACTCGCGCCAATGAGGAAAATCCTGTAAAGAGGTCGCGCCACTTGGCGCTCTGTCATAGAGCAGTAGTCGCACCACCCATTTTAGGGACTGTTTTTTAAATATGGATGGCGGAAGTTGAGTTCAAACAAACTCACAAACCATTGCCTATCTTGAGTTGGGAGGTTTGGCTGTGGGAGTTCTATGGAAGGGAAGTGGTTTTGCCACACACCATGGAACCTTTATTGATAGGGCCAATCCCATAATAGGGATCCCAACTCCCTCCTTCCCCATCTATGTGCCCGCTAGATCCATGTTAGTCTTGCTGTGTCAAGCTTTACATCTCTCATTCCAAGTGCCTTGTGTCGTAAAGAATCCCTTTCTTTCCCTTAAGGCCCATTCAAGTAAGGAGACCATTGCTACGAGACTGAGAGGTTTTCCCTTTCCTTGGTGAGTTTTACAGATGGACGACCGGGGACCCGTTAGAAGGAGGTCATGACGTCGTAACTTGCTGTAACTTCTATTCGTTTATTATTTAATAGATGACGATTATGGTTCCACTCCGTTTTCCATTATGTTAATGCGAGTAATATCTTTTCTGACCGCTGTTTAGTTATGCATGCTGGTTTCTATGCTTGTATCTGTTCGTTTCTTCTATGTGTAGGTGTTCATTCGCGGAGATCGTGGAAGGATTGTGATCTGCCAGGGCTGAAGGACGGGGACACTTCTTCTACAAATCATAGCGTTGGAATCCAGGTAGGCTTCTATTCCAAGTCTTTCATTCGTAACTAGGAGCTTGCGTCATAGCATTGTTTGATTGTTGCTAGACCCCTGCTGGGCTAGTAGGGATCGCCTCTGTCCGCAGAGGGGATTTACCTCCTCAACCAATTGGCGACTCCGCTGGGGATCGTCCGGTTTTCATTGTCTCGTTTATGTTGTTTCGCTTTGATTGTTCCTCCTTGCTTGATGAACCTTCTGGGTTGGATTCTTTCATTGTTTTAGCTTCTTGGTTTGCTTAGCTTGCATTGGTCTGCTTCTGGAGTAGCTTTCTTTTAATTTTGCTGAGGAACTCGACTGGCGCGGTTTTTAACCCGACAGTCGCGCCAATTGGCGCACGTTGCCTTTGTCTAGCCCGCGCCAATTGACTTCTAGCGCCAGTTTCACACTTACAGTCGCGCCACCCCTGTGAGTTTTTGAGTTTCTTCATTTTTGGGCTCTCTGGATTTGATCAGTGCTTTTCTTCTTGATTTTCCGACTGGCTGAGTGTGTTGGAGTCTTGTTTGGCTGGGAATTCACCTCTGTCCTTTGGTTGTTTGCTTTTGTCTATCGATTTCACCTTTTGAGCCCTAGGACATCTAGTGGCTTAGTGTATCGAGCCCTCCTTGGGAGTTTCGGTGTCTTGATTGTCCTGTCAACTTGTTGATTGATTCTCCACCCTCTCTTATCAGTCTTTGATTGTTTTGCTGCGTCTTTTGAGTGATTGTTCATTCCTTCATTCGGAATTCGTTTGCCCTTGCTTTGGACCTAGATCACACGGTCCATTGGAGGTTTTCGAGTCTTTCTTTGCTTTGAGAGACTTTGGGTCGATTTGGGGATCTGATTGCTTGCATTGTTGAGTGAATTTTGTTTGTTTCGCTCTCTTGGATATCATTTCTCAAATTTTTCCTTTTGTTTTCAGTGCACATTAGCCATTAAACATTGAAAATAAAAAAAAATAAAAATAAAAAAAATCTCTTTTGCTTTTGTTAATTAGTGCAAATTGTGATCTTTTCCATATCGCTAGTGATTAGTGTTTGAATGAAAAGTTTTCAATTGCATTAGTTGCACTAGAGACATTCTTGTTTGTATTCCGTTCATTTCGTTTGTATTAAAGCTCTCAACTCTTATTTAACTAGTTTTCATCAAACGAAATGTTGCACTGTGGCATATAGCTTGCATTTAGGAGTCTTTCGAGACACTACATACGATAGGGCCTGGAAATTGAAACTTAATTGAAGATCAACTGTAAAATTTATTCAATTAACCTAAGGCAACATTGGAACTTAACGAAACACATTTAGAAAGTCTAGGCTAGAGACGTGTTCCGGCGTCGTTAAACCTAGCAGCTGTCGTTCGCCTGTTGGCTTTAGATAGCGCTAGTACGGACTTGCGCTCCCCGTACCGTCGCGTATATAAAGGGAGACCCCTCTAGGTTTTCAATCCTTTATCCACAGGAAGCCGAGTCTGCCGCCCTATACCCGTGATACACCGAACACAGCATTCGGGGAGACTACCTGCACGTACGGGAAGTCCTTGGTCGATTTCTGTTTCATTATTGAAACCAAGGTGTATATTGCAGTTCACGGATATTTGGTACACCCTTTGTGCCTAGTTTTTTCCTGAGCAGTCATTTGGTCTTTTCTGACTCCCTAAACTTGAAAAGACTGTCAAGCGCTTGTCCTTTCACGCTTGTGTCAACTCTGAAAGAGATAGAGTCATCTTTTTATCGTTTCTCGACTCTTAAAATATGAAACGGTAGAATTTATTACTTTCCAATGTGGTAAAATAAATCGCCCACGATTACACACCCGTTTAGACATTTCTTGTTGACCGTTTGATCGTGTGTCTTGACTCTTTTTTTTAGCCCGTGTGTGGTTTTGAGTTTTTATGGCAACTTTTTCAGAGTTTACCAACCAAGGAATCCCTTCAGAAGGGAATCCTGGTCATTTTCCTCCTTTTGGAAATGTTGGTGCTCCTTACATGGCGACGTTGTCCCTTCCTGGGTTAACTGTTGGGTTGCCTGTTTGGTTGTTCTCGACCTCTGTTGTCCCGAATCTCTCCACTACTGTTCAATCAGTTTCTCCACCTGAACAACATCGTGTTGATTCCAAGGTGGACCTCTCCCCTTTTTCGCCTGTTTCTGCGTCCTCCTCTTCTACTTCGCCTGGTGAAAGTCTGGATTCAAGTAACCAGGTGGCTAAGAAGAAGAAGAAGAAGACAAAGAAGAAGAAGTCTGATAAGCGAGAGGCTAAATGTACGGCTACTGCTCTTATTGATAAACCTTCCAACCCTCCACGGAAAGTCAAGTTCCCTTGCCTGTTGTGCACGGGAGACCATCTTCTTCGAGACTGCCCTGGCATTCCCAAGGTGCTCAAAGTATGGTCCAACGGCCGCCCACTGTTGCCTTTGGCTTTCGGGAGTCAAGTTGGGGGCACGTCTTCAGCTGTTGTTGATAAGAACTCTAAGAAGCAGGGTAAGATCACCAATCCCTGTAAGTTGTGTGAAGGGCACCATGCCATTCACCTTTTTCCTTATATGGATGAAGCCAAGCAAGTCTTGGACAACCCAGCCGGTTCTACACCACGCCTTCCACCTAGTTATAATCGGCTTTCTTCGAGTCCTCCACCAGCTGATCCAATGATTGGTCAAGAGTCATCCTTGGTCGATCCCACTCCCCCAGAAATTCAAATTCACGAATCCGTCCCTGACCAACCATTGGTCGTAGGATCGGTTGAACTGGCCCCGTCCGTGGTGCACCAGGTCTTTTCTGTCGAGAGTGGACCTCACACCCCCCATGTTCTTCTGATCTCTTCAGATTCTTCACACTTGGAGAAAGATTCTCCTGTCTCTGTACTTCAAGAAGCCCCTCCTCCGCCTCCCATGATGGAGGCTACGGAGGATATTCCTCTCGCCTTCAAGATGGAGGTCATGGAGGATGCTTCTTCTACCGTAACATCAGGGGAAGACCTTCTCTTGTCGATGGTAGCCCCTCCGAGTAGTTTGGTCGCTTCCTTTGACTGGAATCGATTTGCAGGATTTCGCCTTCCGTCTTATGTGCCTTTCGAGATCACAGTACAGGCTCTTGGTCTGGTTGTACCCAGCACCATTATAGACGAAGGTGCCTCTGTTAGTATTCTATCTTCAACTACCTGGCAAGCTTTCGGTTCGCCACCGCTTGCACCTGTTACGCAGAATCTGTTGACATTGAATAGAAGAACCAGTCAACCGTTGGGGATCCTTCCAAGGTTACCTGTTACTTTGGGAGGTAAAACTGTCCATATGGACGTGATGGTCGTTCCAGGCCCTTTGGATTTCAATCTGCTTTTGGGGCGCGATTACACCTATGCCATGGGAGCACTTGTCTCCTCCCTCTTTCGCGTAATGTGCTTTCCACATGAAGGACGGATTGTGACCATTGATCAGCTTTCGTTCTTTGGTCCTAATATGGCATCTGGTCCGCCATCACCCCCTCCTGGTTTCTATCCACTCGTTGTATCTGCTCCACCGCAGGTCAACTATGTGGCCACTTACCCCGTGCCTGTGCTCAGTGATGATGCCGTTGTGCATAATTTGCTGGGGGCATTGGGTCCTGACTTCCAGGATGTTTCCCTTCCATCAGGAGTGGAACTCTTGGAAGCACCGCCTTCTTGTTCATTTTGATGTAAGTCGGTTAGAGCACGGTTCCCTCCCTGTGTCAAGCTCTTTAAAAAATGAAACAAGGTCGTCGGAGCAGAGTTCCTTTTCTTGTGTCAAGCTCTTTAAAAAATGAAACAAGGTTGTCGGAGCAGCGTTCCTTGTCTTGTGTCAAGCTCCTTAAACCATGAAACAAGGTGTCTTGAGGACAGTTCTTTTAAGTGTGTCAACCTCGTTAAAACAATGAAACACGTTCCTATTCAATTCGAGTCTTTGATCAGATCTCGTAAAATCCCAGTCGAGTCTTTCTTGGATCTCATAATTTGAACCTTCACTCCATCTGCCTTTCATATGGATTGAAGCTTGGGGGGCATGTACCTCGAATTGAGTCACAATGCTGGGGGGCATGCTCACTTTTTCAAGCATAGTTTGTTTCCGTTTCAAGCTTGTGAAAAAATGAAACCGGTTTCAAGCATAGTTTATCTTTGTTTCAAGCTTGTGTAAAAATGAAACCAACTTCAAGCAGAGTTTCCTGATTTCAAGCTTGTGTAAAAATGAAACCATTCCCATTTTACCTTTTGTGATTGCCATTTTATCAGCCTGTTTTGCCAGATAAGCCTTGGTTTTCTCACTCCATCGTCACTATCTGCTTGGCCGATCATATGCCTTCATGTGGTTGTTTTACCCGTTCCTGAGGAACCGCTGCAATGAGTGGTCTTGTTAGCCAGCCTCTTAACCTTTATTTTTTCTGAGCAGTTCCACCATTATTGGAACGAGTTGCTACCCTTTATACCACTCGTTCCTCCAGGAGGAGTCAACTTTCAGCTCTTTTCTGACTCTCTAAACATGAAAAGATTGCCGAGGCCCTTGTCATTTCGATTTCGTTAAATTGGACACGAATCGACATCCACCCAGTATAAGTTTAACCCTTTTTCGGGCTGGGATGGATTGATTACGAAAAAGGAATACCCTAGCCTATCGCGACTAGGAGGTTTTTCCGGATATTTTTTTCTACCTTTTCGGATCTGGGGAACTATTTACGAAAAGGGACCTGTGGAGTTTTCTTTTCTGCTGTCTTTTCAAACTCTCTAAACCTGAAAAGACGCCGATTTCTTCCTTTGTCAGACTCGTTAAACCCTGATGACATCGGATCCAGTCGAAATGACGTTCTCCGAGTTTCTCCTTCCTAGGACTCGTTAAATGCACTAGGATGGATTCGCCCGAAGGGCAGACTTATATCACAAGCATATGATATCCCCTTCAAGCTTGTTATCAAAAATAATTGGGGTACTCGCCAGAAATGGTGGGGGAAAAATGGAACCATCGTCGTTGTCGTCGGCAGTATGTCGCTCTTGAACATGGCACTTGTCTGCATTCGTGTCGGGTTGGGGACATCTCATCTCACTGCTTCACTTTGCTTCCATGGGTTTGGGTAATCTCTTTTGACCTCTCATCTGTTCACTGCCTCGTCACCATGACCTTTGATCCGTTGATGTCAAATACTGCCAAGTCCATTGTCGTGCCGTTCATATGTTCAAGAGAAGTTGGCCTCTGCAAATATCAACCTCCCTCTGTTTCTCATATGGTTCTGATTCACAACAAAACATTATGTTCCTCTGTCTCGTGTCGATGATGTGGGAATCATTATGGCCCACCTTCGATCAAGGTCACTTCCTGTCGACTTCAACTCATTATCCAGGAAGTTGGTCTAGAGACTCCTGATGGTACCTTGGAGCCTGCATGCCTCAATGGCAGGTTCGTTGCATTCGACGAGAGGTTTACATCATTGGCCTCCGATCGAATGATTCTGCAGGTGTTCGACGTCAACTCATTTATTCGCACGCCGTAGATTGTACCTGTAGTACCTTGAGGGCCATTTTCATTATTGGTGGTTCCTCTCGCATCTGTTAACAGATTTCATCATTGGCTGGTAATCAGACGATCTTCTTGCATGTTCGACATCAGCTCACATATTCACATGCTTGGACTTGTACTTTGTTTGGGTCGAGATGGAGCGCAAGACCCTGGATTGTGTCTGTTGTAATCCAGGCTGCGATTGTGGATTATTATCATTATGTACATGACCCAGTGATTGGATGGCTGCGCCCATACCTGAGTCTATTTATTTGATCTTATTTGGATGGTTGCGCCCATACCCTGGATCCGAATTATAGCGTACTCTGTTTCGGATGGTTGCGTCCATACCACTTAGACATCATGTACTTGAGATATCAGTTGTATCTTTCTGCGCAGGTTTTCCGACGGCGGGCCTTCGATTGAACATGTTCTCGTAAAGCATTTCACCCCTCTCTCTCTCGGGCCTCATACTTTAGGGGGCATCTGTTACACAGTAATTTGTCACCGTCCCTACCATTCCCCGTCCCGCACAATGGAGGACCCATTATGTGACCTGTGAACATTGTCATGCCTTGAAAACATCATCAATGCATCCCTCTGAGCATGAGCTTTATTTTCCCTTGAGACATCTCCTTGCAAAAATCATGAAAAACATCCCTTTTGGCATTGGCGCAGGCAGGCAGTTCAGTACTCGCGCCAATGGGGAAAATCCTGCAAAGAGGTCGCGCCACTTGGCGCTCTGTCATAGAGCAGTAGTCGCGCCACCCATTTTAGGGATTGTTTTTTAAATATGGATGGCGGAAGTTGAGTTCAAACAAACTCACAAACCATTGCCTATCTTGAGTTGGGAGGTTTGGCTGCGGGAGTTCTATGGAAGGGAAGTGGTTTTGCCACCTTCCATGGAACCTTCCTTATTGATAGGGCCAATCCCATAATAATAGGGATCCCAACTCCCTCCTTCCCCATCTATAAAAGCCTGCTCAAATCCATGGCAAGCTAGTCTTGAAGTGCTGAAGCTTTGCATCTCCCTATTCCCAAGTGCCTTTGTGCTGTAAAGAATCCTTTCTTTCCCTTAAGGCCCATTCAAGTAAGGAGACCATTGTTACGAGACTCTGGAGAGGTTTTCCCTTTCCTTGGCGAGCTTTGCGAGACGTGGACGACCGGAGACCCGTTCGAAGGAGGCTGCGACGTCAGAACTTGGTTGTAACTTCTATTCGTTTATTATTTAATAGATGACTATGATTATGGTTCCGCTCCGTTTTCCATCATGTTAATGTGAGTAATATCTTTTCTGACCGATGTTTAGTTACGTATGCTGGTTCCTATGCTTGTATCTGTTCGTTTCTTCTATGTGCAGGTGTTCATCCGCGGAGATCGTGGAAGGATTGTGATCTGCCAGGGCTGAAGGACGGGGACACTTCTTCTTCGGATTATAGCGTTGGAATCCAGGTAGGCTTCTATTCCTAGTCTTTCATTCGTAACTAGGAGCTTGCGTCATAGCATTGTTTGTTTGTTGCTAGACCCCTGCTGGGCTAGTAGGGATCGCCTCTGTCCGCAGAGGGGATTTACCTCCTCAACAGTGGCAAAGTGATCTCACCAATAATATTAAAGGAGCTTAAACCTATTGTTCCAATTGAATTGTATTTAGGATAATAAAGTATACTATGCTATAAGTCCATTTTCATAATTTTGTATTTTTTATAACTAACAAAATTTGACTTAATTGAAATTAAAATACATGATGATTGAGAGGAATAACAACTTGAAATAGAAGTGAACATTTTTTTCCTTGGAAAATTGTATCATGGAATATATTATTTTTCCCTTGTCTTTCCTAAAATTAACTTCATTTTGTGGTAAAATCGTTATGCTATTCAACTTCAATGAAGTTATGAATTTAGCTGATATTTTTACACTTTACATCCCCAAAAGAAGTACCAATTTAAAAGCTCAAATAGTGAATCTAGTTCCCAAAGAAATGGTTAATCTAGAGCCATGAACATACATAGCTATGAGTGATAATAAAACCATATAATTAATGAATATAGGATATTTTAGGATAAATTTATTTTCACATTCAACCTTCTTAGTATCAATGATGAAAAATTATTTAACACATGACATTTTAGGAATTGTCTTGTGCTATGTTTCATAATGAAGCTCTCAAGGGTTTGTTTTTATTTTTAAAACGCTGATTTTCTAATTTACACAGAAAACCATATAATTAATATATATAGGATATTTTAAGATAAATTCATGTTCATATTCAACCTTCTTAGCATTAAAGAATTTTTTTTTTTACCCATGACATTTTAGGATTTTTCCAATGCTATGTTTCAAAATGGAGATCCTAAGGTCTTGCTTTTATTTTAGAAATGTTGATTTTCTAATTTACACTCATTAAAATAGAAAAATACTTTTGATTTTATAAATTATAGTGGTTGATCACCTCTTTGTATTATCTTAAGTTTTTATTATCAATGAATTAATTATTACACCATACATTCTATTTTTTAATAGTTCTTTCAATATTACTATCATTTTATAAAGTGACCTCTTCCGTAGTTCCCCAAACATTTAACAAAAACATCACATCTTTATGCCAACATAAGTTGATCTCGAAGTGGTTTTGATTATAGTTTAAAGAAATCCTAGGAAGCCTCTTATCTTCAATGTTATTTATTTTGTTCTTGTACGCTAGTTATAGAGTCATGGCCATTCTCTCAATAGAAACATAATTGCTTCTATATGGATAATATATGGTGTATTTTTCGAGAATTTTTATATTATAGTTATAAATTTATTTTGGACGCTCTCCATATTTTTCCATGATGCTCTGGAGATGTTCAAATCCTAGAATTCACAACCATATAATATTACAAGAGTGACGAGAATTTCAAAGAGAATTTTGATTTACAATTACTTTCAATACTATAATAATCTTTCCAACCTAAATCTATCATTTTCTCAATGTTATATTTTTAATTAAAATTGTGATGAATATTGATTTGAGATGTTTGTATGAAGTCATTTCCTCCAAGCTACTGTTATCATACATTAAACTAGTTTCCATGATATTTTTAGATTTGATTATCATAACCTTTGTTTTTTGTGTATGTTAACAATCATACTTATATTAAAGAAAAAATTCTTGAGAAATTTTAGTTCCTCATAGACACCATATAGGGACTCTTAGAAATAAGAATTATTCTCATTAACATAAAAAAAAATAATGTTGACTATACTATAATGTTGACACCATATAGGGACTCTTAGAAATAAGAATTATTCTCATTAACATAAACAAAGGTTATGATAATAAAATCTAAAAATATCATGGAAACTAGTTTAATGTATGATAACAGTAGCTTGGAGGAAATGACTTCATACAAATATCTCAAATCAATATTCATCACAATTTTAATTAAAACTATAACATTGAGAAAATGATAGATTTAGGTTGGAAATATTATTATAGTATTGAAAGTAATTGTAAATCAAAATTATCTTTGAAATTCTCGTCACTCTTGTAATATTATATGGTTGTGAATTCTAGGATTTGAACATCTCCAGAGCATCATGAAAGGAGCTTTTAGTATAGTCCCTAATACATGTTTGGTTTAATTATTATGACACTTACACATAATAATGTTAAGAATATAAAGGTGGTTCACAAGTAAAAGATAAATCACAAATTTTTCTTGGCCTTTCGATACTTGCCTATGTATTTCTAGCCATATGTTATTATCTTTTCCAAAATAATCCCATATAACTTGGATAAAATATGGATAATCATAATGGCATTATAATTAAAGGATTACATTTATCCTTGGTTTTAAAAATATGAAAAATGAGACTCTGAGTATATTTAAGGAAAATACTAATTGAAAAACTCGTGGATGTGAGGGATGAGGATAGTTCCTTAGAGTTTTAATATTTCTACATAGTGACCTTCCATATTCCATTTTGTGAGTTTCTTGACTCCAAACTCTAACAATGTGTTTAAGAAAAATAAAACTTCTTCCTCTATAGATAGGGTTAGAATGGGTTTTGACTGTTGTCCATGACCCTCAAGGATTTATAATTTGATTTCTTTATATTTTTAATCAGAAATATCCCCACAGGTTTCTAACAATATTACACTCTTTTTATCATACCAATGATTACTCTCCATTTTACATGATACCTTGATAAGGAACTTGTTTAAATAAGTAGATAGAGTTGTCTTAAAATTATAATAGATATCTCCAATATTGTGCTTATTTGAATATAGATTTGATTCATTGGTTAAATCCTTTAAAATCGTATTAGTATTATTTTTTGAAGAATAAGTGTTTATAGTGTTGGGATATTTTTTTAAAATATTTGTATACACAAATTTAATATTTATTATTTAGTTGTATAAGAAAAATATTACATATCATATTGTTGGACAAAATGTTTTACTATATACACCTAGGATTCTAGCACAGGTTTCCAACAAAGAGCTCATTGTAGTCTAGAAAAATGTCAGCATATTCAATCTTCCACAAGGGAATAAAGTCTCACCTGAGGCATGTCAAGAAATATTTGTGATGGTTGGGGTTTATATAGTGACAATATATATTAGATCGATCAAACATACATCATAGTCATTAACTATTATAGATCGAATAGATAAATTTTTGCATAGCAAATAAATAGACATAATATTTAGAACAAAGCATAGAATCCAATTTTTCCTCCAAAGTGAAAACATACACACAAATTCATCCATTAGTAGAACAAAAATGAGTTCCCTGCAATAGATTATTTTACTATGTCATCTAGGAGAGAAATATCATAATACAATCTCTACCATTTGGGTCCAGAATGAATAGGCTAATGCAAAATTTCTTAAAAAATTATTACAATGAAAAACAGTTCAATGAGAATCACAGGCTAAAATTTAATTTTGGTAGTCTTTATGCCCTTTTCTCTTACCTCTTTTTCATCTTTTCCTTCTACTTCCTTTTATAGCTTCGACTCTTTCATCTGGTCCAACTGAGCTTCTTCATCTTTGATCCTTTTGATGAGATCAAATCAACCTCACGCTTACTTACTTCACACTTTCTTAATTTAAGAGGTCCAACTAACTTTGTTGGAAATCACTCTTTCCCTTTTGACTGCATGTTTCCAATTAAAATTATCCATTTGGGAAAACTTCTTTCCAGCTCTTGCTACCTTGTTTTTGCTGCTATATTTTGACCAGATTAACAATTAATTTTCCCAACTTGTGTTATCTGTTTTTGGCAGATATATTCCAACCAAAAATTGTTCATAAAAATGAATGATCAAACATACCCCTTCCATAGTCCACTATATATCTCTCGAGACAATATTTCACTTGCTCCCTTCACCCTTCCTTTTTTTGCTTAAATTTTCCTCTTTCAAATGAAGGAACCAACTGAGGAATCATCTCCAAAATGTGGCAGCAAAAACAACTATACATATATAGTTTATCTTTGCTAGGTCCCTATAATACTAGTGTATTCCCTTATTTTTATTTTTATTGTAGCCCTCTTATTCTAATTTTTTTTCCCATGTAGTCCCCATATTGCTACTATTGTGCCCCATAGAAGCCCACAATTGTGATTGTTCATCCCTTACATTGTTATTGTTATGTTCCCTAGGATTATATTGTGACCCCTTGGACTCCTTATATATAAAGGAAGTTTTTTCATTTTTACCATGCAATGACTGTTCAATTATGTAATTTAAAGGACGTTTCCCCCTCGAAGAGGCTAATTTTTGATTTTTTGATCTCTATTTTCTTCTATTTTTTGAGCTAGATTCATAACATTTGGTATCGAAGCTTTGGATTCTAGGGTTTCACTGATGAAAATAGGTCATCTTGGAATTTTTGCTATAATTTTTTTTCTATGAAGGTTCGGAAGCAAAAAATTAGAGACGAAATCCTAAGGAACTTCTTGTAACAATTTCAGACCTTGGTTCATTATATTTTTGAATATATGATCTGTGGAAGTTAGGGTTTTTGTAGGATCTAGAACTTCATCTCAAACATGTGAACGAGGGAAAATCATCGTAAAATTTTCTTCACACATCGGATTGGAATTATGTAAAAGGCGGAAGAAATTGCATGACTATAATTTCTTGTGTATCAATTTTAGAACCGAAGGTAGAAACAGTGACATGTTACACACCATACAAGTTTGCTCTACTTAACGAGTCCATTATTAGGTCACTGTGGGAGATCCGGCCCTAACATTAACTTGAAGAATCAAAATTAGGTCTGACAGATGGCATTGGAAATAAGACTTAGATGGATACTATAGGACCGAAGATCAAATTAGAAAGAAAGAAAGAAACACTGTGTATCTTGTTTTTAAATTTTCATAAGTCTTATTTGGAAAATTAGTTTGAAGTGATTCCAAGGGCATATTGAAGCATAGATATCAATATTGGGTTCTAAAATACCCCACAAAAAGAATTCAACACCCATTACGCCCTCAAAAGGCTCTATTTTGACTCATGAAAAGGAAGAATTGTGACATGATATATCAAAATTACGCGACCAAGTGAAACAAATTTTGCTCCCGTAAAGAGTAACCAAAAATGAAATGGAAACTAGAAAGGGTGGTTTGAATAAAGACATGGATAGATTGAAGAAAGGCATGGAAGCTAAGATGGATGGTTTGAATAATGGCATGGAGGCTAATATCGATGGTATAGAATAAAAACTGAAAGGAAACATGGAAGACATGAATAATGGTCTAAAAGCATACATGGAAAGTTTGAAGGAAGGTTTGACGAAGATGCTACAAGAAATGATCCCTAATGGTGAAAAGGTAGTATATGAAACTCATGATGATAACAAAAGAAATTTTAATAAAGATTTTATAGACTCTAATGTCGGAGTTAAGACCCACCATATTCCAATGATCGATACGAGGAAGTTTGATGTTAAGGATTTGGTAACATGGATACTATAGATGGAACAATATTTTTATCTCCATAATGTGAAAAAAACACAAAAGCTATGCATTGCAACTTTATATTTAGAACGAAATACATTTGTATGGTATCGATGAATTTTCTCTTGTAAAAAAATTATCATTTGGTCAAATTTTACAGAGGAAATGATTGCACGTTATGAGGATACAAAGAGAAACACCTTCTTTAGCCAATTGATAAATCTCAAACAAAGGGGTTCAATGGTGGAGCACATTGAGGACTTCCAAAAATTGAATATAATGGTAATTGATATTCCATAAGAACACATGATTGATACTTCATAAGGAATTTAAAGGATAACATCCAACATAAGGTTCGACTTTGGGAACTTGACTCATTGGCGAAGGAATTCAGGTTCTGTTGATGCCCCGGAATTCCGTTGCAGCAACATGGGGGATAACCACCTGGTCTAAACCTTGGAAGAAACACCTTTTCCATTTGGTATAGTGGCTTCGACTGAGGGTAATGGCACTAGTTTCCCAACAAATATTTGATATCATGATGGGTTTGATATAAGGGGAAATGGAAAATGATTTTAAACTAAAATAAATGATCTAATTAAATAACAAAGATACACATCTATTTAATATAATATTTAACTCAATCTATACCCAGGAATGACTTAACTCATGCGATCTACAAATATATCTTAAAGAAAATGGTAATAAAGGCCATTCAGTTGCTATAAGAGATGAAATTGTTAAGGATAATTATTTTGACTAAATAGTTAGGCAAAATAATTATGAAACTATATCGCATATATCAATTAATCATATACTCAATAAGGAATTGTAGTTGAAACATCATACAATAGTTCTTTAATGAAAAATTGTAACTCATATCTCTTACATAATACAATACAAGGAAAATTGTTTCTAATACATAAACAAAACTCAATCATAGAGATAAAAGCACCAGATATGGAAAGGTTCTACTCATGAAATCAACAACATTGATTTGCTTATTTTCAGCCAAATACAGTATAAGAGTAAATAAATGAAAATTTAGTAGAGTATCCTTCAATATCCAAAAAAATCAAGATATTGTTCCATATATTTCATCAAAATAATCATAAAAGTACATAAATGCAAGCTTTTGTCAAGTGTTTTTCATAAAATCCTGGATCCATCTCTAAATTCATGAGAGAGGTTTAAATAATATTACATATGTATAAAGAATAGATTATTACTTAAAAATATAAGGAGGTTTCAAAAAACCTTCCTTAGAATACCAAAAATAAAAACATAAAAATTTAAAAAATATGATGGCCTGATTTATCATGTTGAACGGTCCTTCCTTGCCATTGATCTTTTCAGTTCACATATATCCAACATTGGCTTCACCTGGGATCGCTGGCCAACTTTGGATATTAGTTTTCCCGTAAATACAACGTCAGAAAGAGGTGGAACCATATTTTTAGTGGAATTTTTTAGACAGTGCAAAGCCATCCATTGATTGTATGCTTTTACTAGAAACTGCCAATAAGATTCTCGGTCAAGTTTAGATAGTTGTTTGACTGCTTCAGTTGGATTTTCAGCGGTTTCTTTCCACTGTCTCTCTAATTGTTTGATAACTGAGAAAAATCCTAGCTAGCATTCTTTGATCATATTGATATTGTGAATGTTTTCATTTACAACTTCAATTATATTTCTTGCTTACTATATCCTCTAGTTGTTGCCCTTTTTGCTTGATTTATTTTCATATCCCAATCTATAAATAAATATCTTTGTGGGATTCTTCAATCTTTGGCGGATCGGCTTTTGTGACTTTTTCAGATTCTTGCCAAGAAATAAACTCTGAAATATTTTTATCAACCTCTTCATACTCTAATCTATGATCAACCACTTGATTGACTAATGTATCACTTGTTTCACAATATGGTTTGATCATTGATATTATTTGACATAATATTTCTAGTTGTTTTGACAATTGAGTGTTTAGCTCAAGTGTTTATTTGATGAATTATTCTATCCAAGGCTAATTTCTGAGTTTATCTACTTCATTTTGTATTTGTTGAATCTATGTATCTTTCTCTGTGATGCTTGCATGGTGTTGCAACTTCATTTTATCGAAAGCTTTTTGAAACTATACAATCTGCAAATCTGTTTTCTTATTGATATTCTATATTTCATGTTCAATTTGTTTCTCTAACAACAAAATTCTTTCATATTTATCTCTAATCACAAGGCTAACCTCTTCTGCCTTATCCATTGTAGCTGTTGCGTAAGGACCTGCGAATTGTGACAACCTTGTCATATGTTCTGATGGATCAATGGGGGTGTCTTTTGGCACAACCTCCATTGATTCATTCTCTGGAGTTGTTGCTGATGAATCAAGTCTTATTTGCTTTTTATTTCTCCTTACCACTACTTTGTATGCTAGAATATGAAATATATCTAAAGGGGGTATCTCTTCAATTCTCAAACAATTTGTGATGTTGGGTAGGTCGGGATGATTTCAACATCTACTTCTAGATTTGCAACTTGGTAAGTTTGTTTAGGGGTCTCGAATCTAGAAGTTCCTTCAATACTTATCTTTGTCTACTGTACTTGGAGATTTTTTATAGAGTTTCTCCCATTATTTATCTAGATCATTGACTATGATCATTTTTGTTTGAACCTACGTAAAATCAATCTCCAAGTGTTCTTCAACCAATGTCTCTTTAGTCGTTTCTCCATTATTTTTATCTGTATATTTCTCACGACTTTCCTTAGGTTTTTCTTCATGTTTATGAGATTGACATCCAGAAATTTTGGAGCCTTGAATTGACTTCTCTGGAGATTCTGAGTAGGCTCTGTTGATTTCTGAATTTGCAATAGGTCCAAAGGGACCCTTGTCAATATTTTATTCCTGTATGTATGAAAACAATTGAGGTTAGTTGGGGTTAATTTAATTGATGCCAAATGTAATACATGTGATAATGTATTGGACTTTTCAAATAGATCATCAAATTCATCTTTCTCGTGAATGAACTGTCTAATTTTAACCATAGTAGTAAAGTCTTGGTCGAGTTTGTTAGGTTCATACTGTCTTCCTGGAATAGTAGCCAGATTCAAGCATGCAATATTCTGTATCTCTTTAGCTGCATGTCCGAAATAAAATAATGCAAAAGAACCACATTGCACTGGAAAAATTGGACAGATATATTTCTTCATATCTTTGAGGGTTTTGGCAATACCTTCCCCTACTGTTTGATATGCAATATCTCTTGCCAATAAATTATCAGGGAAATAATAAGGAAGAACATGGGGAGTTGCTATACTCCCAAAAAATCTGATATAAGTAAATATTTCTTTACCAAACCATCTTGCCACTGGCAAGATGTCTATCTTTACTTCTTTTGAAATCCTTGGGGCTTTTACAACAAATTTTTTTTGATAGATTGGAAACATAATACTTTAACAAATATTGTAAAAATGGAGGCAAAACTGCGATTCCCAAAAAATCTTATGATGCACATGGATAGGAGTAGGGTATTTGAGATTCCAATTCCAACCCATATTAGGAAATCATGAAAAAAAAAAATAGCATCCATTACATATGAAATCATAAAAAGGGGAGGGATAATCCGAGTAGAGACAACTCTGTTGTGTCTATACTGTCTAATGGCCATAGCCAAATTGCCAGACAAAATATTACAACAATTCAATAATGTGGCATTAACAATCGCATCAATCAATGGAACCCATTCCATATAAAAATTGGTACTGTCAACTTTCCCAAAAATCCTACTCATCATCGCAGCTACATCAATATGTCAGGTTGCTAAGGGTGCAATTGGGTACATACCAATTTTATCTTGTTTGAAGTTATTGGAGCCATACCTCCAAGTCTGCATGATATCTACTAGGTCTTCATTTTCTTTTTTCAACTTCTCAATGAAAGTTTTGTCATGGGTCTTTTGAGGTTCTGGTAGATGATACATTTTGCGCAAATTGTCTGAGGTAAATGACCCCATGACTTCATGTCTTGAATTTCTGAATGTCATGTTTGAGATATCTACATTTTCAATAATCCACTCCACCATATCTATGTATGGTAGGATTTTAGGCCTTGCAACTATTTTGTGGAGGAAATAACATACCGCTTCAAAATAGGAAGCTTCAGATGAGATTTTAGCATTCGTCATTGCTATTCTTTCTAGTACCTTTGGATCTTCATCCTCAAGTAGATTATACATAGCTTCCCAGGATGTAGTTCCACCATATTTGTTGCATGTAGTATCACTAAAGAGCAGATGCATGCCCGAGTCTTTGAATGAACAAGCTTCTATTGTATTTTTACCTTTCTTAGTAATTCTTGAGCGTTGTTTCCCCAGATTTAGAAATAGATGAAAAGATAATGAACGTAAAGCAAAGACGAGAGCAGAAATTCAATTAAAACAATAAATTCAATAAGGATAAGACTTTTATTGCAAACATGAGTAAATAGATACAAATCTCCTTAAGCCTTTAAAAGAGTAAATGCAGTTGATTTTTATTAATTATGCATTAAGGCCTACATGTGATTCCTTTCAAGTCTTGTCAAAACATTGCATCACAAATCCCAAATGATATTTCAAATTAATATGACTTTAGTGCGATGTCGATGTTGTGATTGCGATAAATCACAATATCACAAAATTGTGATAGTGAAATATAATAAAGTCACCATTGTAATATCTCACAATATCAAAATAATGTGGAATCACAATATCACAAGCTTGATATATCACAATGTCACAATATATCAATGTCGCAAGGTTCGAGTTATGTTATTTGAAATTTTTTTATGCTTTGCGATTTTCCATGTGTGGTATATTTATTGAATTTTTGAGCGGCGTTTCCTTATGCAAAGAATGTTTCAAGTGCTTTATGGACTTAAGAAACATTTCAAGGCATTTTAAGTTATAAATATCTGAACACAAAATTTGGTCTTATAAAAGGGATTTATTGATCATGTTTCACAGATTCCGACTTATGATTAATCTGCCTTAAGTTTGGATTCTGCACTTTGCGATAAAGTGAGAAGTTCTTGGTCCTTAGTGAATTAGCTTAATGCCTTAACATTATCTAAGGGAAAACACTTTCTAGCTAATATATTTGGAAAAAAATTAAAGGCTCCCCATTTATTATTACAATATTAATTGTTATAAAAATAAATTGTTGGGGGGGGGGGGGGGGTTGTTGAATAGTAGAACAATTGGTGATTCGATGGAAGAACCAATTCTCTTTGATAATTTTGAAATATCTAAAACTTTCAAAATAAAAATAGTTCAGAAAATAGAAATTGAATGAAAGTTAAGATAAGTAATATTTCTATGAATAATAAAACAAAATCACCTAATTACAATTTGTTTGATATCCTCTTAAAGATGAAAATTCTTTTGCCTATATCAGTCATTACTTAATTTAAAGATAAAGTAGTAGGCTTTTATAGATTAGCTTTTAAATGTACTCATTTTTCATAGGTAGAGCCTCTACTGCCAGCAGACGTCCATAGCCTCAATAGGGTTACCTTTTAACAAACAATGATTATGTGTCCCATTAATGTAAGAGTGCAGTTTTTAGAGATAAATCCACAATTATATACTTATTCTCATTTCTTCTAAAATAACTCTTTAAAAAAAAAAAAAAATATTACTTAAAATCCATTGTCTAGGTGTGATTGCCAATTAGTGACAATTCCATTCATTATTTGTAATTCAACTGAACAATTTGGCTCGTGATGAGACCCCTTGCCTTTGGATTAAAATAATCTCAAGCCATTACCATGTTTTGGTATGCAGTATTTGGTAATGTGAGTCTTATTATTTCCCTATGAATATTGTAAGCAGAATCTTGATGAGACCTCTTATCTTCTAAGCTTTAGTAGATTACTTAGGACTACACTCTAAAAAGAGAAAAGTTTACTGGATAGGGAGAATTAGTGCCTCTTTAAGAGTTATGGATGAAAATTATAGAGTTAAATATGCTTATCTACAAAGAGTATTTTACTTGGTTAAAGATATTTTTCTTGACTGATAATAAAACAAAAGTCTTTTATAAAGTTGGAGTTTCTCAACGAATGAATAATTTTGGTAGAAAAAAGGAAAATTTAGAGAGACATAACTTAATTAGTTTTCAAATATCTTAACTATTTACTTAACAATCTTTACTTATAAAAGAGAAAATCACAATATTTCAAGATATTTTATTGCAAGGCCACCAATTATATTATTTAACTTTTATTTTCCTAGGAAAAGTAAAGGAAATAATGTACAGGGGATAGAAGATGTTACCTCCTATGAAAAATATTTTTTTAAAATTTTCCAATTCATGGTGAGAGAATATTTCTTGCTTGATAAATCTTGCAATATAAACGTTGATGGGCCGATTTTTTCTTCAATTTGAAATGGCCCAAGTCACATTATTTGGAATTTGGTATGCTTACATTTTTCTTCATGTGCTTTATCCCATTTCAATACAACGTATCCAAGTTGGAATGACTTTGTGCTAACAGAGTTTGCATCAAAGGAATATTTAACCAACTGTTGATGATGAGCATGGGTGGTTTTGGCTTTCTCCCTCTCTTCTTCAAGTTTGAGAATTTTTTATTGCCTTAATTGCAGAGAAGAAGAAGGGGTTTCTTCAATAAATTGAACCAGGCCTATGGAGGGAATAACTACATTTGTAGGAAGAAAAATTGCTTTCCCATAGACCAGATTAAATGGAGAAGTACCTATTGAGGCTTTATGTGTTGTCCGATCTGCCGATATATAGAATTTTAAATATTTATGCGAGTTTATTTGACTCTGATCAATAGTTCATTTAATGATCCCAATGAGGTTTTTATTATTTGATTCTGCTAAACATTTTCCTTGGGGATAATAGTTAGTGGAGTACTTAAGTTTGAAACCTCTTTTCAGAGAATATTATATCATAGCATTACCTGTGAAATAAGATCCATTATTAAACATTAAGGAAGTTGGTAAACCAAATTTTGTAATGATAAATTGATCAATAAATTTGATAATGTTCTTAGAATTGATTACCTTCAGTGGAATTGCGTCCACCCATTTAGTAAAGTGATCAGTTGTTGTAAGGATGTATCTATGTTTCTTTGAAGAGTGAGGAATGATCTCAGCTATTATGTCCATTCCCCATTGCTCAAATGTTTGTTCAAGATTGAGTGGTTGTAATGGCAATGAAGGTTTCCTTTGTCTTCCAGTAGTAGTTTGACAAGTTTTGCATTTCCTTACATAGTCATGTGCATCTTTAAAAAAAGTTGGTCGGTAATAGCCAACAATTAGGATTTTATGGGTTTTTCTGTCTCCTCAAAAATGTCCACCAGATATTCCATCATGGAGTTCCTGAAAAACATTTTCTGCCTCAGATTTTTGAATGTATCTTAAAAAAATAGTCATATTTTTTCCTAAATAGAACATCATTGAAAATTTGGTATTTATTTGCTTTCAATCTCAAAGCTCTTATTCTTTTATAACTAAGCTATAGAGGGGCATATCCTTTTTTTAAATAAAAAATGAGATCAACATATTGAGATTCAGTATCATGGAGGCATACCTGAGATAATTGAATGCCATGACCTGGATTTTCTTCTTCTGGTAAGTTGGATGTTCTAGTTAACATTCTATAAAAACCTTGACCTCTAACAATTTTAGCTGGTCTAATGTCAACATCATATTCATGCAGTGCAATTACCTAATTGGCTCTTTTTTCTCCTACTTCTCTTTGCATCAGTAATTTCCTTACTGTTGAAAATGGAACTATGATTTTGGTATGAGTTTTAAGGAGAAATGATCTGAAATGCTTTATTGACTTGAAGACAAAAAATACCCGTTTTTCCACGACAGAGTAATTTAACTCAGTACCTTGTAGATCTGAACTAAATAATGATATGGGTGCTTCTATCTGTTGATCCTTGATTTGTGTTAAAACAAAACCATATGATGTTTCTGATGAAAATGTGTATAAAAAATATGATTAGAAAAAAGGGATTTGTTAGGGATTAAGCGTTAATAATATCCTGCTTGATCGAATCAAATGTTTCTCTTTCATTATGACCCCATTTGAAAACCGAATTTTTCTGAATCAAAGTCTATAAAGGTAAAACTATTTGTGAAAATTCAAGGACAAATCTCTTTACAAAATTTATTTGTTCAAGGAAATATTGCATTTATTTCTTATTATGGGGTAAAGGAATTTTCTCAATTTCCTTAAACCTTTCCATAGCAATACAAATACCCTTTATTGATATGAAAAATCCCAAAAGCTTACCTTCACTTAAGGAAAAATATTATTTTTTTGGATTAAGAGAGATCCAATATTTTATACATTGTTCAAATATCTTCTTTAGGTCGGTTAAGTGGTTGCTTATTTTCCTGGAATAAACAGTGATATCATCCAAGTAAATAACAAATGAGTTGTTAATGAGTCCTTTAAAGGCTATATCCATAGCTCTTTGAAATGTGGCACCTACGTTAATCAAACCAAAAGGAATTTTTTGATAAGCATATTTTCCCCATTTAGTTCTAAACATGGTTTTCAATATATCATTTGGATGAAGTAGGATTTGGTTATGTCTCAAAAATTTATCTAGAAAAGACATGAGCTCAGAACTAGCTACTGACTGCAGTACTTGTTCCATGGTTGGCAGTGGAAAGTTGTCTTTTTGGCATGCTTTATGCAAATTTATAAAATATATTCATATACAAATGTCACCATTATTTTTCCTAACATGCACTAAATCGGATACCCATTTTGAATGCCTAACATGAAATATGATTGTGGCCTTAAGGAGTTTATTAAATTCTGATTCAATTTGATTATCAAGGTTTGGATGAGTTTTCCTTAGTTTTTGTTGCATTGGTTTATCATTAGAAATCATAGGTATGATGTGTTGTATGACAGAGGTATCATAAGTTTTGAGATCAGAATAATCCCAAGAAAAGATATTTTTGTATTTCTTTAACAGTTGAATGAATGATAATCTTTCATCAGAGGATAGACCGAGACCTGGAATGATATTATGAGGCTTGTCATCATTTCCAAGGTTCACTAATTAAAATTTCAGAGTCAAACTTTAAATTTTTACATTAGTTACCTTTTTAAATATGTCTTTGAGATCATACACATCTTCTAATTTGACTGCAACTTTGGATATTGTATTTTCATCAATTTTCTACTTTAATTGAATGTCATTCTCATTTTCATGTATGATTTGATCATCATATGAACCTTGTGATGTTATAAAATATACAATATCATAATCATTGTTGAAGACTCACCAATTAGTGACATTGTCAGGAATAGATGGCATTATTAAAAATTAGTTCAATGGAAAATATATTAAAACCCTCAGATGGTATGATTTTTGATGCAAGATTAGCTAACAGATCAACACTAGCATTTTGAAGTCTAGGTATAGGAGAAATATTAAATCCCAAAAAATTAGATGTAAGATCTTGGAATAATGATTGATAATGTTTAATATGTCCGTAAAGGCAATGGATAGTATTTATTAGCTTCTAATGATAGTTTTTGAGTCTCCAAAAATCTGCAGATATTTGATGTTGAGGTAATTACTTTGTATAATCCTTGAACCAATGCGTCATTGTAATATGCCAAAATGGGAAAAGACAAAATATAATACACAATAACTAGAAACTACAACAATGTATAAATAAAATGTAAACACCATAGAAATAGAGAAAATAGCTGAGTCATTTTATTAAACAGGAGGAGGAATACAAAGTACAACAATGCTCAAAAATAGAAACACTCAAGCCGTCAGAGGGGGCTAGAGTGACCCTAAATTCCTCTTAGTGAAGGCATTGTGTAACTACTCATCCGTTGGAGGCCATATTGTGATGTCCCTTTTACAAATGCTGGAAATATAACTTTTGGTTAAAAATGGATGTGTAGATCAGGATATTATAGAGCTTAGATGATGCCATCATTCTAGATTCGGACTCCATGATAAAAACCCAAAATACCCCAAAAAGGATTTCCATATTGGACAACCTTGGAAAATCACCCTCCTATGGCTTGCAATATACAACTGCTAGGTATGTAGATCTATGGCATGAACTAAAGCTAAATATGGCTGCAATAAGATACAATCAACTCAATGCATGAAGGGTTGATCCCACCTCTTGATCTCCAAGCTAGAAGCTTGAGATATAGCTCCTCCTTCCTCCTCTCAAGTTTCAGTTGTTGAATACACGACTGCTATAATATACTACACTTTCAAGGAGGATGAAGCTATAGCCTGCTATTATATGATTAAATTCATCACAAGACTAATGGAAAAAATATCTCCAAAGTGAAGGTATGGTCCCTCACAGGATTCCAAGCTGAAATACTTGGAACTTCCTTCCTCCACTAGATTTACAGGACTGGACTGTGCAATTCTTGGGGGAACTGCTACTCCTTGGAGGTTTAGAATCATGGCCTAATGTTGTATGTCGCAATGATTCTCTTGGAAAACTAAAATGAAATCACAAGGTGAAAGGATGATTTCTCCACCATTTTCCTAGCTGATATGCTAGAAACTACCTTCGTCCTCTCAAACCCTCATGCAAGAATGCGTAATTCCTGAATTTGTATGTGATGTATAGAGGGGATAAATGTGGCACTAATTCGTGATGATGAATGGATGCTCAAAGAAACCTCTTTAGAGTAGGCACTCAAATTCCCACATGGATAAGGGTGGGATTCCCGCTCAGGAACACCCCTGTGCTAAACATCACTTCAGACTTAGCAAAACAGCTGAAGCGTGCAAGGAAATGTCAAATGAAAATCCAAGATGTAAAATCCAAATCATGAATCCTTTCTATGGCTTCCATCTCCTTCCTTTTATGCTTTTTGAGCCGCCCCTAGCCTTGGCCCACCTCATTACTACGTTGCACATGTGGCCACTAGCCTCCATGAATACTGCGTCGTCTCTCCATCATCTCCATCATCTCTGAATTTAATCTCCACTCTCTCCATCATGTGTGTATTTAATGCACCACTTCATCCATTACTTCATCATTATTTCTCTATGATATTAATTTTATTCTTCCATAATCTGACTTTTACTCCACTATCTCCATGATCTTCCTCATTAATGATCCATGATCTCCACTCTTGCTTCATTAATAGGAAGCTCCACTACCCCATAATTCCGATCTAATATCTAACTAACCCACATTCACACAACAAAAGTGGATTTTACTCATCCATGCGGTTTATGTGTCCCTCCACCATTTTATTTACTTAATCAATTAAGAAAAGTAAGAACTCTAATATTCCAATTAACTGATGGAAAATTGGGAATATTACACTCATATTCTGCAGTATTATTTGTACACTAAAATTCTAACCTACAAGCTAACATGGTATTTTCTCTTTCTTGGCTGATCAAAATGAAACCAACACTTGCACCATGGTTAGATTTGGAACCATCAAAGTAAAAAGCTCAAAAAAAGTTTTAATTACTAGTTTATTTACAGAACTTTTACACTTGGAAGCATCTGTTTGTGAGAGATATTCAGTCTGTGAGATGAAAAAACTATCTAGAAAAGGATACTTTTGTGCATTAAAGTTCCCTAAAAATGATTCAGCCGAATAATTCCCAATAATGTTTTTATTGAATTATATTGCCTTGATCTCACCTTCAAATTCAATCACTAAATGTATTAGGTGTTTCTCTTGGTCAATTCAAATTTGATTTGGCTTCCCACTGTAAGGAAGCCACATGTGAGACCAATATGTAGCAAAATATCCATGGATTTTTCCAGACTAGTCTCTACTTAGAATTAGACTGTAAAATTGAGGAATTTTAGTGACCAATATATCTATTATTTGATAGACTTTGGGATTTGATGAAACTGTATTGGTGACTGAATGTATTTATCCTAATAACTCTACTTTAGTTTTGTCAAAATCTACTATGTGTAAGGAAACATTTTGAGGAGTGATGTTAAAATTAGCATAGACTATTGTTCGAATTATGTTGGAAGAGGTTTCTGAGTCAATCAAACAATTATGAAGGTTTTTATTGAAAATTTCGTAAGTTAAGTGGAAAGGAGGTGTATGTGAATTAGATTTGTCACCGATCAGGATGACTTCTATAGGATCAAATTTATTTGAAGAAGTTGGGGGTTTTCCCACGCCTTTAGCATCCTGAGATACAACAACAGCAGTTAAGGGTGACACAGGAACTGCATTCAATTCTCTAAGTACCATTTTATGTTGTTGTTTCAATTTGCTAAGTTCATGTAATGAAATATTTTCCCTAGTTTTCTTCATATCTTCCACAATATTATACTCCATGGTATTAGTGACTACAAGGGTATTTGATGGAGATTGATTTGGCTGTGAAATTTTGGGAGAGTACTTTTTACTGATTTCTTTTCCTTAGCAGGAGGAGTTTGAGTTTTTTTCTTTTGATTCAAGTGAATTGTATCAACAAATCCTTTGCTTTTGGTGCTAATGGGAAAAGCTTCTTATTCTTATTCGCTTGGAGGGATAAAGTCCCACATCCCATTTAGTTCAACTATTTCTTCATCTCTAGTTTCTTCATCTTCTGTTTCTTCTTCCTCTTCCTCTGAGTTAGACTCAACATTAGATATGGTATTTGGTGGCCGAGAATTAGAAAAAATATTTCTCCTAAAAGATCTGAAAGGCTTTTTCACAATAGAAGATTCATCAACTTGTTTCTTCATTTCAACCATTTCTTTAGACATGTTTTTTAACACTTTCTGGAGGCCTTCAATATCAAAATGATATTTCGGGACTTTATTTTTAGAATCATGTTTGAAAGACACTTTCTTAGATTTTTTGTCTTCTTGAGAGTTTTTCTTTTCAAAAGAGACTATGCATTTCTCTACAGATAAAGCTTCTTTCATGTTATCTACTAATTTAACTAACTGTGTTCTATCGGAAAAAATGACTATATTAAAGGGAAGATAAGATATATACCACTCAATTTGAACATCAGCGCCACGGGCTGATGCAGTTGGAATTTTATTGAGTAGGTTATTGAACCTAGAGTTGAAATCTTTGATATTTTCTCCCGTTTTAGCCTTCAAATTGGACAATTCATTGATGAGAAATGCAACGGTTTTATCATCTCCAAACATAGCTAAGAATTTTTTTTCAAACATATCCAAACTAGTTATGGAGTTGGGGGGTAATTAAAAGTACCAGGATCCTGCAGATCCTATCAGAGTATATGGAAATAATATGACTACATAGTCTTCTTCCTAAATTTGTATGTGATGTATAGAGGGGATGAATGTGGCACTAATTCGTGATGATGAATGGATGCTCAAAGAAACCTCTTTAGAGTAGGCATTTGAATTCCCCCATGGATAAGGGTGGGATTCCCTCTCGGGAACACCCCTGTGCTAAACATCACTTCAGACTTAGGTAAACAACTGAAGCGTTCAAGGAAATGTCAAATGAAAATCCAAGATGTAAAATCCAAATCATGAATCCTTTCTATGGCTTCCATCTCGTTCCTTTTATGCTTTGTGAGCCTCCCCTAGCCTTGGCCCACCTCATTACTCCGTTGCACATGTGGCCACTAGCCTCCATGAAGACTGTGTTGTCTCTCCATGATCTCCATCATCTTTGCATTTAATCTCCACTCTCTCCATCATGTGTGCATTTAATGCACCACTTCATCCATTACGTCATCATTATTTCTCTATGATATTACTTTTATTCTTCCATGATCTTACTTTTACTCCTCCACTATGTCCATGATCTTCCTCATTAATGATCCATGATCTCCACTCTTGCTTCATTAATAGGAAGCTCCACTACTCCATAATTCGAATCTAATATCTAACTAACCCACATTCACAAAAAAAAAAGTGGATTTTACTCATCCATGGGGTTTATGTGTCCCTCCACCACTTTATTTACTTAATCAATTAAGAAAAGTAAGAACTCTAATATTCCAATTAACTGATGGAAACTTGGGAATATTACACTCATATTATTTAGTATTATTTGTACACTTAAATTCTAACCTGCAAGCTAACATGGTATTTTCTCTTTCTTGGCTGATCAAAATGAAACCAACTCTTGCACCATGGTTAGATTTGGAACCATCAAAGTAAAAAGCTCAAAAAAAGTTTTAATTACTAGTTTATTTACAGAACTTTTACACTTGGAAGCATATGTTTGTGAGAGATTTTTAGTCTGTGATATGACAAAATTATCTAGAAAATAATATTTTTGTGCATTAAAGTTCCCTAAAAATGATTCAACCGAATAATTCCCAATAATGTTTTTATTGAATTCTATTGCCTTGTTATCACCTTCAAATTCAGTCGCTGTATGTATTAGGTGTTTCTCTCGGTCAATTCAAATTTGATTTGGCTTCCCATTGTAAGGAAGCCACATGTGAGACCAATATGTAGAAAAATATCCATGAATTTTTTTAGACCAGTCTCTACTTAGAATTAGAATGTAAAATTGAGGAATTTTAGTGACCAATATATCTATTATTTGATAGACTTTGGGATTTGATGGAACTGTATTGGTGACTGAATGTATTTCTCCTACGACCTCTATGTTGTGTAACCAGCTCCAAAAAGAGAAGAAAAGAGATATAAACGCCTTAGAAATGAGCCACTTCGAGGGGGCAACCTCCAATACATTACATAAATGAACAATTCTTGGATGATACAAATGAACAAAACCTCCTTCTATATATAGGAATCCATGGGGCCATAATATAATCCTAGTGGGGCCACAATGTAATCCTAGCCGACCTAACAATAATAATGTAAGGGCACAATAATAACAATATGGGGGTTACAAGGGTACAATAATAACAATAAGGGGTTTACACTAACAATAATAAGGGCCTATACTAGTGATATAGGGACCTAACATGCCCCTCTCCTTCAAAAAAGTGTTGTCCTCAACACTTGAGTAGCTCCGGGTGCTTCTGTATAAAATTCTCATCCTCCCATGTAGAATCTTCGGTGGGTAAGTTCTTCCACTTGATGAGATACTCTGAAATTGATCGATTCCGTAGTTGTCGAGTTCTTTTTTCCATGACTGCTTCAGGTTCCAATATGATTTTCCCTTCCCCATCAGGTTCTGGCAATACTGTTTGAACTGGAAGATTTTCACCTATAACCTTCTTTAAGCATGAAACATGGAAAACTGGATGTACTCGCAAAGAAGCAGGAAGCTCCAATTTGTATGCCATAGTACCAATCTTTTGCAACACCTTGTAAGGACCATAGTACTTTGGCGATAATTTATTATCCTTCTTAGCTTGCTTGAGGGACATTTGTTTGTATGGTTGTAGCTGTAAAAATACCCAATCTCCTACATCAAAACTTCTCTCACTACGATGTTGATCTGCCTGTTGTTTCATTCGATTTTGTGCCAAATTCAGGTTATCCTTTAAGAGTTGGAGAACTTCTTGCTGATGCTCGATGTGATCTTCCACTGCTTGAACCTTCGAATTTCCCTTAAAGATGATGTGATGGATGGTGGATGATATCCATAAAGTGCCATAAATGGGGTCATTTTTGCTGCAGTATGGAAGGAAGTGTTATACCACCATTCAGCAAGAGGTAACCACTTGACCCATTGTGTTTGTTTATCAGATACAAAACAACGAAGATATCCTTCCAAAATGAAGAATATTAGAGGTGAAATGAACAAACACAATGGGTCAGCAAACACCATTGAATGAATGAATCGCTATACTATCTTCTCTAGTTGTTGCCCTTAAATTTCATATTTGAATCTGTAAATAAAATATCTTTGTGGGATTCTTCAATTTGCAGATCAGCTTTTGTTCCTTCGTCATATTCTTGCCAAGAAATAAAATCTGAAATATTTCTATCAACCTCTTCATACACTAATCTTTGATCAACCACTTGATTGAATAATATATCACTTGTTTCACAATATGGTTTGATCATTGAGATTCTTTGACATAATATTTCTTGTTGTTTTGACAATTGATTGTTTAATTCAAATGTCTCTTTGATGAATTCTTATGTTTGGGGCTCATTTCTGAGTTTATCTACTTCATTTTGGATTTTTAGAATATGTGTATCTTTCTCTGTGATGCTTGCCTAGTGTTGTAACATCATTTTCTCACAATCTTTCTGAAACTGTATCATTTGCAACTATGTTTTCTTATTGATATTACGTCTTTCCTGTTCATGTTTTTGCTCTAATAGTTGAATTATTTTATCTGTATCTTTAAGAAGAAGAAGAATATTTGCTACATTATCCATTGTAGTTGTTTCATAAGCACCTGCGAATTGTGACAACCTTGTCAGATTTTTTGATGGATCAATGGGGGTGTCTTTCCACACAACCTCCATTGATTCGTTCTTCGTAGTTTTTGTTGATGAATCAATATTTATTTTCTTTTTCTGTCTCCTTACCATTAATTTGTGTGATGTACTATAAAATATATCTAAAGGGGGTATCTCTTCAATTCTCAAAAAAATTTGTGACGTTGGGTAGGTCGAGATGATTTCAACATTTTCTTCTGGATTTGCAACTTGTAAAGTATATTTAGGGGTCTGGAATCCAAAAGATACTTCAATATTTGTCTTTATCCACTCTAATTGGATCTTTTGTCTAAATTTTTCCCATTCTTTATCTAAATCATTGACTATGATCGTTTGTGTTGGAACCACTGTAGAATCAATCTCCAATTGTTCTTCAGCCAATGTCTCTTTGGTCGTTTCTCCATTATTTTTCTCTATATATTTCTTTAGAATTTCCTTAGGGTTTTCTTCATGATTCTGAGACTGATGTTCAGAAAGTTATGAAACTTGAACTGACTTCTCTTGAGATTCTTGATGAGAATTATGATCAGAATTCTCTTCTAGGCTTACATTGGGAGTAGGCTCTCTTGTTCCTCAATTTGTAATAGGTCCAAAGGGACCCTTTTCAATATTTTATTCTTGTATATAGGAAAATTGTTGAGATTGGTTGGGGTTAATTTGTTTGGTTCCAAATGTAACACTTGTGAGAATGTCTTGGCCTTTTAAAATAGATTATCAAATTAATCTTTCTCGTGAATGAATTGTCTTATTTTAACCATAATAGTAAAGTATTGGGCGACTTTGTTGGGATCATAATTTCTACATGTCATAGTATCCAGATTCAAGCGTGCAATATTCTGTATCTCTTTAACTACGTGTCAAAAATAAAATAATCCAAAAGAACGACATTGCAGTAGAAATATTGGACAGATAGATTTATTCATATCTTTGATGGTTTCGGAAATACTTCCCGTACTGTTTGATATGAAATCTCTCTTACCAATAACTTATGAAGGACATAATAAGGAAGAACATGGGGAGATGCAATACTCCCAAAAACTCAGCTATAAGTAAATGTTTCTTCACCAAACCATCCTGCCATCGACAAGATGTCTATCTTTTCTCCTTTTGAAAGCCTTGACGATTTTACATCAAAAATGGTTTGATAGATTGGAAACATAATACTTTAACAAATATTATGTAGAAGTTATACAAACATATGTATATCAATGTATTCAATCTGACCTAACAATGTAGTAAAGCTAGATATTCAATCACTTCTACAAATTAATTGTGAAATAAAACACAATCACCAATCACATGAAGCAAAGAAACAATCAAATCAAACCACAACACAGATAATTTCCTAGGGAAATCTTGCTGCTCAAAAACCCTCTATATTCTATTGTATATTAACCAGGGAATCATGAAACAATTACAATGGACTCTTCTCATAATATTCTCTTGCACTCTACTAACTGTCTCACACTGTCATGGACAAAACTAACCAACACTTAGCCAATTATCAACCTCTAAACAACTTGCTTTGCTTGCACAATTCCTGATGATTGCAATCCCTATTCTTTAGGAATTTTGGCCTTCCTAAACTGCACAACGATCATGGGAAGTCTAATTGCTGTCTGGTTGCATGCAAGCTACCTACTAATTGAACAACTAGTAGTTAACCTCCCTTTAACCTTTGTCTCACCTGGGTCTCCACTGGAACTAACATGCATGAAGCTATTAATAGTAAATCATCAGTTGCATGGAAAATAGCTCATTGTGAATTAAATAATATTTAATTCACTTGATCTCTCACTAGTGCAACAAACAGTTACAACTAATTCAACTAAATCTAACTCACCTAACTAAGTTACCTAATTACTCATGCATTAAACTAATGGACCAACTACAATTCAAAATCCATAAATAATAGAATTACTCTACATGCCTCACCAACCACCCTTAACTCGAAATACATGAGCTAACTGAGTTTATCACACTCAGTTAACTGTTACAAGTGATCATGAGATAAGATTACATTTTATTGTCCAATTTAATTAAGGGAAGAATAAATTAGACACTACAGTAAATTTATCCCACACTAGTATAGGTGTTACTAAGACCTATTGGTCCCACACTAGTGTGTGCGCTACAATTTCTTGTTACACTTCAACACTCCCTCTCAACAAGAAAGGGAATTTTTTCCATCCTGATCCTACCTCTATGGTATTCAAATTTTCTCCTAGTGAGCGCTTTCATCAGAATATCTACATCGTGATATTCTGTGGCAATGTATTGAAGTAACATTATGTGCCTCTAAACAAAATCTATGAGATGGTGGTACCAGATGTCTATGTTCTTGGACCTATCATGAAACAATGGATTAACTGAGAGTTTAATGCAACTCTGGTTATCACAATGTATCAGTGTCGGATCCCTCTGAGAACCAAACAAACCAACCAGTATCTTTCTCATACAGATGGGCTCACATGCAGCTTATATTTCTACCATGTACTCTACCTCGGCTGAACTGAGTGCCACAAATCGTTTCTTCCTGTTGTACCAAGAAACTGTTGTCAATCCTATGTCGAAGATCCCTCCTCATGTGCTCTTTCTGTATAATGGATTTCCTTCCCAATCTGCATCCATGAATCCTTGAAGCTTCACTCCCTATTTTAGTCTGTACCATGATACATACCCTATAATGCCCCTGAGATATCTCAAGGCATGCCTCCTTGCCTTCGAAAAGAGCTTGGTTGGCTTAAATATAGCTTGATTTAGCTGGTTAACTGCATAGCAAATGTCCAGTCTAGTGTTCACCAAGTACATCAGTGAACCTACTAGCTACCTGTAGACAATAAAATCCTCTACTTCTCCTGAAGTAGCATCCTCTTTCCTCTAATTTCCTAGAAGAGGAGTGTCCATGGGTTTACAACTCTCCATTTGAAACTTACACAGTATCTCTTTGGAATACTTCCCTTAAGAAACAAAAATTTCACCATATTGATGCCATATTTCCAAGCCAAGGAAATAGTGAAGGAGTCCCATGTCCTTCATTTCGAACTACCTTGCAAGATCCTCCTTACATGAGTTTATCAGCTGCGCATCACCTGTCAAAATTTGATCATCATCATAAAGTACGATAATCTAGAGCTTACCATCAACCAAAATCTGGTATAGCTTGCATCCACTTCACCTTTTGGTGAAGCTCAACCTAGTGAAATAGATGTCAATCTGACTGTACCAAGCACTAGGTGCTTGCTTCACCCCATGAAGTGCTCTCTTGAGTCGACACATATGCGACTCATTGTCAAAGATCTTGAAACCTTCTAGGTGCTCTATGTACACTTCCTCCTTAATAAATCCATTGATAAAGACAATTTTCACATCCATCTTATGAATGCACCACCCCATATGAGCTGTGAGTGCAAGGATAGATCTAATGGAAGAGTACCTCGTGACTAGTGCGAAAGTATCATCATAGTCGATACCCTCAACTTGTGAGAATCCAGGGGCCACAAATCTTGCCTTCATTAGGGGAATTTTGAGGTCTAAAATGGGCATCCTAAGGAAATTATAAAATAATAGTGGAAATAATAAAATAATATTTGATTACATCATCAAATTTTAGAGAGAAAAAAGAAAAAACTATTTTTTCAACTCATATTTTTAACTTATCTCCCAAACTTTTTACTCAAATTTCGAGCAAGAGTGCTCTTTGGATGAAAAATTCAATTCCTCATCCAAGGAGTACCCATGTTGGATACTTTTGATTGGTGTTGCTACACGAAAAATGAGAAATACATGGAAAACATGATTGCAATCACGTTTTTTTTTTTTTTTTTTTAATGTATTTCTCATTTTTCATCTAGAAGGGTCCATCCAAAGTATGCAGCATGTGTACTCCTTGGATGAGGAATTAAATTTTGCATCTAACGAGTACTCTCACTCGAAATTTGAGTAAACAATTTGGGAGATAAGTTTAAAATACGAGTTGAAAAAGTAGTTTTATTATTTTATTATTTTTTAATCTTTTTACCCTTTTACTTTAAAAATGTTGAATCATCCCCAATGGTTGACATAATCATCTTGAATCATGTTGGTTCTTATAATGTTTATTTTATTTTATTTTTTAGATTTTTCTTAGGAGGCCCATTTTAGACCTTAGAATTCCCCTAATGGTACTTCTCCACACTCCCATCAGCAACTTTCTTCACCTTATAGATCCATCTAGATCTAACAGCTGTTTTTCTGACTAGTCTTGGGACAATATCCCATGCATTGTTCTTAATGATGGAGTTATAATCCTCTACCATAGCATCAACCCAAATTGGTTGTTGCACTTCCTCCTGAAAGGAAGATGGTTCTGTCACAATACACTTGCTCATAAGATCCATGTATCTAGAAAACCTGTCTCGAGACTATCTCTGTCTCATTAGTGAAGTAGGGCTCCTACATTCTTTGTTGCATCAAGTCTCAATCTATCAGCTTCTATGGTGCGCCATCTACGATTTCTAGTGGATGGCTCTGCATGAGTGTTTTCTTCCACTCCCTGATCCTCCACATGTGGCTACTCCACATCTTGAGGTTCATTAGAACCAAGAGTTACTCCTCTGCATGCAAATCGAACTCCCTCTGAAGGGACAATCGCATGGATTTCTCCTCATCAAATTTTATATCCCGTCACACAATAATCATTCTGTTGTTTGGAAAATACACCCGATAGTTGTGGGGAGTTTCAGTGTACCCCCAAAATATCCCAATCTCAGTTGTTGGTTCCAGCTCCTTCCTGGCGTCTTTGGTCACATGCACATAAATATATGAGCCAAAAATCTTAAAATGTGAAACATCAAGTTTCTTAATAGTAAAAGCCTCTTCTGGTGTACTCATGTCAATTATCCGATGAGGACAATGGTCTTGCACAAATACTGTTGTGTTGCATGCCTCCATCCACAGATGCAACGGTAGGCCCTGATCATACAACATGGCCAGTGATACACCCACAATTGTTATATTATTTCTTTTTGCGACCGGATTCTACAATGGGTTATGATGCGTAATCAACTCTCTTTGAATTTGTTCTTTGCTACAGAATTTCTTGAATTCATTGGAGATGTAATCACCACCATTTTCACTCCTAAGAGGCTTCACATGCTTCGCCATGTCTTTCTCCACCAGTCCTTTGAACTCAAGAAATTTTGAGAATGTCTCATCTTTCTTCTACATGAAGTAGATCCAACACTTTTGAGAAAAGTCATCAAAAAATATGACATACTACTTATGCTTTGTTTTCGAAGCAGTAGAGAATGTTCCACACATGTCTCAGTGAACTCTCTCAAGGATTTTCGAAGTTTGGTTCTCCTTCTCATGAAAAGTGGCCTTTGTATACTTCGCCATAGTACATACCTTGCATGTGTCTAACTGCGTAAGTGTTCCCTTGGGAAGACCCATAGAAATATGTTGCATGACCTTCAGTGCTCCATGGTGAAGATGGCCCAATCTCCTGTGCCATAACTCACCCTCATCCCGACTCACCACTTTGTCCGCCTTACCCATAAATGTCGCGCAATCATCTACATCAATTTTACAGAGATTCTTAACTTGAATCCCAATCTTCTTGGATTTTCCTAATGTTTTGTGTTGCAGGAAAGATTTTCCTTCATTGAAAACAACACCATAGCCTCTATCCTCCAACATTGCAACTGAGACTAAATTTTTCTTCAAGCCTGGTACATGAACTAAATATCTTAATTGAAAGGGTTTACCTAACTGTCGCTGGAATGTAATTGTACCAATCCTGGTAGCACTGTACCACCCGTCATCACCCATTCGATATGCATCTGAAGGTCCTAATCCTCTGAGTTACTGAAAATTTCTTTGTCTCCCGTCATGTGAAACGATGAACCACTTATTAGGGCAATTTTGAGGTCTAAAATGGGCCTCCTAAGAAAATTATAAAATAATAGTGGAAATAATAAAATAAGATTTGGTTACATCATCAAATTTTAGAGGGAAAAAAGAAAAAACTAGTTTTTAAACTCATATTTTCAATTTATCTCCCAAAGTTTTTACTCAAATTTCAAGCAGGAGTACTCGTTGGATGAAAACTTTAATTCGTCATCCATGGAGTACCCATGTTGCATACTTTCGATGGACCCTGATACACGAAAAAATGATAAATACATGAAATACGTGACTACAATCACGTTGTTTAATGTATTTCTCATTTTTCATGTAGCAGGGTCAATCAAAAGTATGCAACTTGGGTACTCCTTGGATGAGGAATTAAATTGTGTATTCAATGAGTACTCCCGCTCAAAATTTTAGTAAACACTTTGGGAGATAAGTTGAAAATACGAGTTGACAAAGTAGTTTTATTATTTTATTATTTTTTAATCTTATTACCCTTTTACTTAAAAAATGGTGAATCATCCCCTATGGTTGACATCATCATCTTGAATCCTATTCATTCTTATAAAGCTTATTTTGGTTGTACATTTTTCTTAGGAGGCCCATTAAAATTCACCTAATGATCCAAGTACCACACTAATCCCATTGCACTTGACACCATGCATGTAATGAGCGAGAAGTCAAGCTCAAATTATGAGGTAAAAGCCTCACCAGGTACAGATCCTGAATCCTTCTTGTTCTTCTTCTTTTGTGAACAATTAGTGGCATAACATCCATGCTTGTGACAATGAAAACAATTCACTCTGGACATGTCGTGCTTCTTTCCATCTTTACTGGACTTATATTTGGAATGGAATTTCTTTCCTTTACCCTTCTTCACTGCAGCCAAAGCATAATATTCTTCATATTCATTCTTAGATGAATATCCATCTCTGGTATTCTACCTGAATTCTTCTTTGACCAAATCTGACCAAAGTTGTTCCCAATCTGGCAACTTTTCCATTCCACTAATAGAGTCCTGATAACAATGCAAACTCTTGGGAAGTCCTAGAATAGCTAGGCTCACCGAATCATCATTAGTGATAGTAATGTTTATGCTTCCAAGCTCATCTCTACATTGGACAAAATTTGTTAAATATTATGGCATTGTTTCGCCTTTCTCCATTTTTATCTTCCTGAGTTTATCCTTCAATTCCAAATTTCTATGATCACTGCTTCTCTGAAATATATTTGTCAAAGCTTTCCAAATTTAATATGGTTTTTATTTGCCATAGATACTTGAGACTATGTGGTCTCGTAATCCCTCCAATAAGATCCTCCTTGCCTTTGCAACCTTCTTTTGCCAAGCATCAAGATTTGCAACATCTGCTACAACAGGTTTGGGAACATCATTGTCAATGAATTATTTCAACACATTATCCTCCAATACTACCTCCATAATGTCTTTCCAAGAAACATAGTTAGAGCTGCCCTCGAGTGCATACTCCAATCTGAAGCCATCGAAAGCCATTTTGATCCTGAATCACATGTAGTACCAATAATGTCTTCAACAAATTTGAATTCTATCCAGTCACAAACTTAGCTTCTCCTCCACTATAGTGATTTCCTCTTCTCTGATACCATGTAGAAATTATACAAACATATTATATCAATGGATTAAATCCCATCTAACAATGTACTAAGGCTAGATACTGAATCGCTTCTACAAATCAATTGCGGAAATTAAACACAATCACCAATCACATGAAACAAAGAAAGAATCAAATCAAACCATAAAATAAATAATTCCCCGGGGAAATATTGCTACTAAAAACCCTTCTATATTCTATTTTATATTAACCATGGAATCATGAAACAATTACAATGCACTATTTTCACAAGAGTCTCCCGCACTTTGCTAACTGTCTCACACTGTCTTGGACAAAACTAACCAACACATAGGTAATTCTCAACCTCTAAACGAAGTGCCTTGATCTTGCGATTCCTGATGAATGAAATCCCTATTATTTATGGATTTAGGCCTTCCTAATTTGCACAATAATCATCAGCACTCCAATGGATGTTTGGTTACATGCAAACAACGTAGTAATCACACAACCGATAGTTAACCTCCGTTTAAAATTTGTCTCAACTGGGTCTCGACTGCAACTGAGATGCATGCAGCTATTAATAGTAAATCATTAGTTGCATGGTAGATCGGTGATTGTGAATTAAATAATATTTAATTCACTTGATCTGTCACTAGTGAAACAAATGGTTTCAACTAGTTCAACTGAATCTAACTCACCTAACTGAGTTAATTAAACACTGATGCATTAAACTAATGCACCAACTGTAATTCAAGCTCCATAGATATTAGAATTAATCTACATGCCTCACCAATGACTCTCAACTCGAAATACATGAGCTAACTAAGTTTATCACACTTAGTTAACTATTACAAGTGATCATGAGATAAGATTAAATTTTATTGTCCAATTTAATTAAGGGAAAATTAAATTAGACACTGCACCAAATTTAGCCCACACTAGTGTAGGTGCTACTAGGACCTATTGGTCCAAAATTAGTGTGTTTGTTGTAATTTCTTGTTGGACTTCAACATATTATAAAAATGGGGGCGAAATTGCGATTCCCACAAAATCTTATGATACACATGGATATGAGTAGGGTCCTTGAGAGTCCAATTCCAACCCATATTAGGAATTCATGAATAGAAACAAATAGCATCCATTACCTATGCACTCATAAGAAAGGGGGGGATAACGAGAGTAGAGACAAATATGTTTTTTCTATACTGTCTAATGGCCATACAAAATTGTAGGACAAAATATTACTCCAATTCACAATTATGGAATTAACAACTCCATCAATCAATGGAACCCATTCCATAGAAAACTTGGTACTGTAATATTTTCTAAAAAGCCTTCACATCATCACAGCTACATAACTATGTGGGGTTGGTAAGGGTGCAATTCGGTAAATACTAGTTTTGTCCTGTTTGAATTTTTGGAGATAGACCTCAAAATCTACATGAGATCTATCGGATCTTAATTTTCTTTTGTGAATGACTCAATGAAAGCTTTGTCATAGGTACTTTGAGGTTCTAGTAGATGATACATTCTGTGCAAATTGTCGGAGGTAAGTGACTGCATGACTTCCTATCTTGAATTCTTGAATGTCCTGTCTGAGATATCTACATTGTCAATAAACCACTTCACCATATCTTTGTATGGTAGTATTTTAGGCCTCACAACTATTTTTTCCAGGAAATAACATGATGCTTCAAAATAGGAAGCTTTAGAAGATAATTTAGCATCGGTCTTTGCTTTGATTTCCAATACATTTGGATCTTCATCCTCTAGTAGATTATGCATAGCTTCCCATGATGTAGTTCCACCATCCTTGTTGCATAGAGTATCACTAAAGAGAGGATGCATGTCTGAGTCTTCGAACATAGAAGCCTTGATTGTATTTTTTCCTTTCTTAGTCATTCTTGAGCATTGTTTCCTGAGATTGAGCAGTAGATGAAAACAGAATGGTAAAGAAAATATGAGAGTGTAAATTCAGTTAAAAAAGTCAATTTAATAAGGATGGGACTTTTATTGCAATCATGAGAAAACATGTACAAATCTCCTTGAGACTTTAAATTAGTAAATGTATTTTATTTTTATTAATTATGCATTAAGGCCTACATGTGATTCCTTTAAAGTCTTGTCAAAACATCGCATCACAAATCCCGAATGATATTTCAAATTAATACGACTTAAGTGAGATTTCGATGTTGCGATTGCGATAAATCACAATATCGTAAAGTCGTGATATCACAATATAATAAAGTTGCCATCGTAATATCTCGCAATATTGTAATAACATGCAATCACAATATCACAAGCTTGATATATTGCAATGTTGCAGTATCGAAAGGTATCAATTTCGGGGTTATGCTATTTTAAAAGTCATTTATGCTTTGTGATTATAGATGCGCGGTAAATTTATTGACTTTTTGAGCCGATTTTCCTTATCCAAATAATGTTTCAAGCTCTTTATGGACTTAAGAAATATTTCAAGGGCTTTTAAGTTATAAAGAGCTCAACGCAACATTTGGTCTTATAAAAGGGCTTTATTGATTGTGTTTCATGGATTCCAACTTATGATTAATCTGTGTTACTTTTATATTTTGTGCCTTGTGATAAATTGAGAAGTGCTTGGTCCTAAGTGACATAGATTAATGCCTTAACATTATCTAAGGGAAAACTCTTACTTGCTACGATTTTTGGAAAAAAATTTAAAAGCCTCCCCATTTATTATTACAATTTTAATTATTATAAAAATAAATGGTGGGGGGGCAGGGGGGTGGGGCGCGGTTGAATAGTACAATAGGTTGGTAAGAAAAATTGAAAGAAAAATTATGGCAGCAAGGAAGCCTACCACTGAAAACTATAAATATGGAAGTGTTTCTACTCCTAGACTTCCACAACCTACAAGGTTGACACCACAATAATTGGAAGAAAAAAGAGAAAAAGGGCTTTGCTATAGTTGTGATAGAGAATACACAAAAGTTCATAAGTGTGCTAAGAAGAAATTATTTTACATGGATTTTGAAGAGGAGTATGAAAAGGAACAAGAAAATTCAAAAGAATAGGATATACAATAGGAACCAACTGCAGATGAAGAAGAAATGAATCTAACCATATCATGTAATGCATTCGCAGTAATTACCACTCCTCAAACCCTCAATATAGAAGGGCATATCAGGAAGAAAAATGTAAGAGTGTTCATTGATTTTGGGTAGTACCCATAATTTTATTCATTGTAAGGTAGCAAAGGAATTCAATTACTTCCTAGACCCAACACCAGAGTGTCAAGTGATGGTTGAAAATGGAGGAACTATAAATTTCTTTGGAAAGTGCCATAATATCAAACTAACCATGCAAGAATATGTATTGAAATTTCCAATGCTCTCCATCCCAATGGGTGGTGTTGATGTCGTACTAGGAGTACACTGCTTACAATCTTTGGGGACGATAGATTTTAATTTTTGTGAACTTTTCTTAAAAAAAAAAATTGGAAGGAAAGGAAGTTAAATTACGGAATATTGCAGGGAACTAGGAAATATAATCAGCTCTAATGTCATGACAAAGCTTCTAAAGAAACAATAATGAGGTGTAATTTCATAATTATACTCACTATAGGTTGAAACATCAAAATCAAATATTTATCCAGATCTCCAAATAGTCTTGGAAAATCATTCTAAGGTATTTGAGACTCCAAAAGGGCTCCCACCTATTCGTGATCATGATCATGCTATTCATTTAATTCCAAGGAGTGTTCCTCCAAAAATAAGGCCTTACAGATATCCTTATTCTCAAAAGAGTGAGATTGAACATATGGTTGGAGAAATGCTAGAGGCTCGTAAAATTCAACCTAGTCAAAATTTCTCTCTCTACTCTAGTAGTATTGGTGCACAAGAAGGATGGATCATGGCATATGTCTCTAGATTATAGGGAGCTCAAAAATCTTGGTTTTAAAGATAAATTTCCCATCCCCATCATTGATGAATTATTGGATGAATTACATGGAGAAATTTACTTCACAAATATGGATCTTTGTTATGGATATTAACAAATCAGAATGAAGATTGAAGACATTCTGAAAAATGCATTGATAAATCAGGAGGGTCATTATGAATTTTTGGTCATGCCTTTTTGCCTTACTAATTCACCTTCCACATTTCAAGGTTTGATGAATTCCATTTTCAAACCCTTCCTTAGAAAATTTGTGTTAGTATTTTTTGATGATATAAGAATCTACAATTCTTGGGAGGATAATGTTCAACATGGTGACATGGTTCTCAAACTATTTAAGGAGAAACAATTATATGCAAAAACCTCCAAATGTTTCTTTGGAGTACAAGAGATGGAATATTTGGTTCATATTGTATCTCATGAGGGTGTTAAGGTAGAACCTAACAAAATTAAATCCATTAAAGAATGGAAAATCCCTACAACCATAAAGAATATTCGAGGATTTCTGCGGCAAACATGGTATTATCGTAAGTTTGTTAAGAATGATGGGAGAATATTAACACCTTTAACATCATTACTGAAGAAAGATGAATTTTCTTGGACTCCAGAAGCAACTAATTCCTTTAAACATATTAAAGAGTATATGTGCCAATGATTGTTCTTAGCTACGCTAAAATTCATGAAAACCTTTATTTTGGAATGTGATGCCTCATGAAATGGAATTGGTGTGGTTTTAATGCAAGATGGAAGACCTATTTCTTTTGAAAGTCGTCTAATCAAAGGAAATTATTTTCTAAAACCTATTTATGAGAAGGAAAATTTGGCAATACTACATCCACTAGAGCAATGGCGACCTTACCTAATGAGAAGACACTTCAAGGAAATAAAAGATCATGATAGTATTAAATACTTTTTGAAAAAAATATTATCTTTAGAATAGGAGTAAAAATGGGTCACAAATATGTTGGGTTATGACTTTTAAATCATTTACAAAAAAGGAAGAAAAATTTTGTTGTAGATGCACTCTCAAGAAAGAATGAGGATGTGGGACCATTTCTTTGTTCCATTTCTATTATCCAACATGAGACGATAATCGAAGCAAGGGATGAATGGAAGAATGATGAAGAGGTGTGGACACTGATTCAAAAGTTGCAACAAGATCCCAGTAGATCTGAAACATTTAGCTCGAAAATTAATTCATTATGGTAGAAAGATCGCTTATATATTTGTAAGAATTCCCAACTCAAACAAAAGATTCTTTTGGAATTGCACACATCTCCCTTACGGGGACACTCAATATTTTTAAAAACTTACGACAACATTATTTTCCTCTGAGATAATTCTAGGTCAATTAATCATGCCAGAGCATCTATAATGTTATTTTTTTTTTAAATTGGGTTTTTGGATGACCAATGTATTGAAAAATTGAACCAAATGTCTTTAAACATTTGATAATATTAACTATTAAGAAAATGGTTGTTTCTTTACTTCGAACAATTATTTCATTTTGCATATGTGAAGGCAGAAACTGTAAGAAAATATGATCAGTTAAATATTCAGATTGAATAATTAATTTATCATAAGTGTGAAAGACTGTCAAAACATGTTTAAAAAATTAACAAAACATATTTAACGTTATGAACATTACTGAAAATTAATTGATATAGAGCGAATTATACAAAAAGATATTTCAATAATTCAATTTCTAAAATGGATTATAACTTCAGAGGATTTAAGATAGACTGAAATGTAGGTTTTAACTTTGTACAAAAACTATCTGCAAACGAATCTTAAAACCAGAAAATAAACAATAGCGAGAGAATAAAACATAAAACCGATATACACAGAAATTTTCCCCTAGATCCCAAATCAGGACGATCAGCTTGATTTTTCATTATATTCCTTTTAGTGTTACAACACATATATATACATTTCGAAGCATACATAAACCCCAATCCATTAACCCTGGATTAGAACATAATCGTAGTTCGCATGTCTAGATCTAAAAAATACCAGGGGCCGAAAACTATCATGCCCCAAAAC
>CM076582.1:1560728211-1560802667 GCA_034641835.2 Pinus albicaulis
CATGTGCAAACCTATGCACAAAACCATGGGTTGGTCCGCCCACCAAAAAATAGGATCCAAAACTTTTTTTCCTTAGGCGCTGCCTTGGACCCCAAACAGGGGGGGCTGCTACCCCCCCTGTCACCCCCCTGCTATGCCCAGCACAACGTACAAGGGGTGCTCTCACCCCGCATGTGACTAGTCATGGAAATAATATAAAACATACCCAACATTCTCCCACTTGTTGTTTTCTTTCTACAGGGGGCCACAGTAGAGCTTAGTCATTAGCCCAGCTCTGCAACACCCATTGTTTCTCTACACCAAGAGAACTTCTGAGTGCTCAAAAAATTCTTTAATGCATCTACAACATTCTTCAAAGTGTCCACCTTTACCAGCAACACCCTTTTAGCCTCAACCATATCTCTCACAATGTGATATTGAACATCAATGTGATTTGTCTCTGGATGATAAGCAGGGTTCTTAGCCAAGAAAATTGCACTTTGGCTATCACAGTCTATCCTTATAACTTGCTAAACAAACCCCATACTTGAACACAATCTCTGCAACCAAACTTCTTCCTTGCTTGCATGAGTGGCTTCCATGTATTCTGCCTCTATAGTTGGAAGAGTCACTACAGACTGTCTTTTACTCATCCAACTGACTGCACCTCCAAATAGGCTAAACACATATGCACTTGTATATCTTCTTTGGTCTAGATCTCCAGTCCAATCTGCATCAACAAAACCACGAATTTCCAACACTCTTTACAATCCTTATCTTCCTTGGTAGCACAAGCCATAATCACTAGTTCCATGTAAATATTTGAAAATCTGCTTCACTGTTGTCCAATGATCCTTCCCTGGATTTGACATAAACCTCCTCAATACTCCCACTACATGTGCAATGTCTGGTCTAGTACATACCATTCCATACATCAGGCTACCCACTTCACTTGCATATGGAGCGCGAGACATATCCTCCTCTTCTTCTTGTCTCTTGGGGCACTTTTCAGCATACATCTTTACACCTATAGGAATCAGAACATTCACCAGTTTACTATCTTGCATATTGAACCTCTGCAATATAGTCTCAACATACTTCCTCTGGTTTAACCATAGATTCCTCTTTTCTTGATCTCTCTTAATTTCCATGCCCAAAATATAGTTTTCAGCACCAAGATCCTTCATGTCGAATTTCGAGAAAAGTTGGATCTTCAAATCTTGGATAATTTCTTTGTCATTTCCAATCAACAACATATCATCCACATACAAGACCAAATAAATAACATGGTCACCAATTAATTTAAAATAAACATAGTGATCCTCCTTGCTTCTGGTGAAGCCAAGTCCCCATATATAGGTGTCAAATTTTTGATATCGCATCCTTGCTGACTGTTTTAATCCATACAAAGACTTCCTTAACCTGCATACCAGTTCTTTCTTCCCCTTCACCATAAAGCCCTTAGGTTGTTTCATGTAGATCTCCTCTTCCAGATCCCCGTGAAGGAATTTTGTCTTCACATCCATCTATTCTACCTCAAAATCAAATGCAGAACCAATAGATAAAAGTAATCTAATAGAAGTAACTTTGGACACATGAGAAAAAATATCACCAAAATCAATTCCTGACACCAGGGAATAACCTTTCGCTACCAACCAAGCTTTGTATTTATCCACCTTGCCTTCTACATTCATCTTCTTCTTAAACACCCATTTTTTCCTGATGGGATTCCTTCCAGCTGACAACTCCACCAGATCTCATGCCTAATTTTTATGAAAGGATGCCATTTCATCAACCATGAACTCCTTTGAGAGTTTTCCATCCTTTGAATATACTACCTCCCTGATGGTTCTAGGATCATCATCAGTTATAGTTAAAGAAAAATTTGAACAGAAAGCATATGGGCTATGCCTCTCTAGTTGTCTTCTTTCTCGAATTGATCTTCTCACAACTGGAGTTTGTGGATCTTCCTCTTCTAAGTCTTATTCTGTTGTAGAGTCTGATTCATCCTCCTTTAGCTCAAACTCTATCTTCTCAGGTTCCTTTGGTAGGACTTCATGTTTAACAACATATTTCACCTCTCTAAACACCACATCTTGATTGTACACAACCTTCCTTGTTTCTGGGTTCCAAAGCTTGTAACCCTTTAAACCATCCTTAACCCCATAAATATGCACCTTTCAAATTTATTATCCAACTTGGTCCTTTTCTCCTTTGGAACATGTACATATGCATCACATCCAAATACTCTCAGATGTGAAAGAGAGGGTTTCTTACCAGTCCATACCTCATGTGGAGTCTTATCCTCCAACATTGATGAAGGTGATCTATTAACCAAGTAACATGTAGTCTCCACTGCCTCTACTCCGAATTATTGTCTTAACCCAGTACCACTAAGCAGGCTTCTTTCCTTTTCCATCAACGTTATGTTCATTCTTTCTGCAACTCCATTTTGCGTAGGTGTGTATGGAGTAGTCTTCTGTCATGCTATACCACACTTCTTACATAACTCTTGAAATTCCTTCTTACAGAAATCCCCACCATTATCTACTTCTTTGTTTCGTTTTCCACCAGAGCCTTAAATTCTTTAAATCTGTCAAAGACTTTAGATTTCTTCCTCAATAAATATATCCATGTATTTATTGAGAAGTCATATATGAATGAAACATAGTACACAGACTTACCCAGTGATGGAATCGACACAGGTCCAAACACATCACTTTGCACAAGCTCTAATATCTTGTTCGCCCTCTTAGCACCAGAAGGAAAGCTCACTTGATTCTGCTTCCCATATACACAATGTTCACATAAATCGAAATCCAGAGAGATATTAGACATACCTTCTACCATACAATTTCCATGCAGTATCCGAAGGCCCTTCTCTCCAATATGTCCAAGCCTTTGATGCCATAGCATGGTCTTTTCTCCAAAGACTGCTAGGCTTTCCACTCCACTTTCGAGAACCATAGAACTGTTGCACCCCTCAATAATAGTGCTCCCTTGAAGCTTGTACATATTTCCAATCCGAACTCCCTGCATTAATACCAATGCTCCCTGAACCATATTATAGGTATCTTTCTCAAACACTATTTTTACACCTGCATCATCCATCTTGCTTACAGAAATCAGATTTCTAGCCAATGTAGGAATGTGCAGAACACCATGAAGTGTTCTAAACCTTCCACCTTGCAACTTCAGCTTGAATTTTCCATGTCCGATGATTCTGGCCTTCCAATCATCACCTAAGAAGACATCACCACCATCATATTTATCATACTCGCAGAACCACTCCCTATGGGGAGTGAAGTGAAAGGATGCACCCGAGTCAATCAACCATGACTCATGATCTACATGTGTATTTGAAGAAGAAGCCAAATACACATCCTCACCTTCATCCGAGGTGGTTTTTACCTCTACAGAAGGAGCATCATCAGATCCCTTTCCTTTCTAAAGAGCTTTAGATCTGCAGTCATTTTTTTAGTGCCCTTCCTTTCTCCATTTCCAGCATGCCTTTACAAAATTTCGAGGAGATTTAGATCTCCCTATAGATTTAGATATCCCACTCAAAAGCTTATTCTTGTTTCTGTTTTGGGAACTTCTTTGAAGAGATAAGGCATCTCCATTCCAACCCTCCATATTTTTGTGTCTCATTTCCTCTGACAATAAGGCTGAGACAATTTCATCAAAGTTCAAGGTAGTAGTATTAATACCTATTGCAATAACTAGACTGTCCCATGAGTCTCGTAGAGAACACAAAAAGCTAATGCACTTATCTTCATCTGAGATTTTAATATCAACATATGAAAACTCACTTAACACAGTATTGAAGGCGTTCAAATGTTCTATCATCGAGTCTCCATCCTTCATCCTCAGGTTATACAACTTTTTTCACAGGAACAATTTATTCACCAGAGACTTATATTGGTAAAAAGTCCCAAGCTTGTCCCACAAATTCTTCACCGTAGCTTCCCCAGATACATCTGAGACACACAACCATATTGTGCTCTTAGCCTTTTGGTCCAAATTTTTCATCTAACATTTCTGTTAGTTTAGTACTTGGATCTACCGCGATCCACTAGTTTTTATCCACTAGCAGATCCTCCATCTTGAGCTTCCACAACTCAAAACTCTGACCATTAAATTTCTCAATCTCTATCTTTCCACTGTTTTCCATATTCTTTCACTGCAAGAATCGATCATGTTGGATCCCTGTGATTTACAAGAATGACAAGAATAAACGTTGTAGGAGGCCACATCATAACCACTTTGGAATCCTAGGACCTAGCCTTCCTGGATTCAGAGAGGGATCTCTCTATTAAGTGCTTTCAAAGTATATATCTTTATACTTTGTTTATGATATTAGGCTAGTTATGAAGCTCATAGAACTTGTTTGTTTGGTTGGGATGGATATCATTAAATGAAGAGGTCAGTAAAGGGTGAAGGTGAGAGTAAATTGAAAGAATATTTCAGCTGGACACATAGGTCATGAGATAGTATTAATCCATTGGGCTATGGAGTCACAAAAGGATTTAATTGTACAACAATCTTCAAGGGTTTTCATAGGGAAAGTCATCTATATCAAAGGATCTTTTAGATTGAATTGTGATATGAAACATTAAGATATTGTGAAATAATCAAAGCTAATAATCAATTGAGAATCTATTAACTCCACTAAACAAGAAAAGCCTTTCAAAGTAACTGTTTGAAGAAAGCCAAAGGACAGGGAAAACTGTATACTTATTTGGACACACTTTTATTAACGTGCACTTTTCAGACAACAATCCAGTAATCCTAAGACTACTTTCAGAAAGTAGAAAACATATAAGAGAACAAGGAAAATAGCCTAACATCAGACAAAAACTATGAATCTAGACTTCTTTTGGCATACCCTCAAGGGATCTTTCAAAGCAACTGTTAAAGACTAGCTAGAGGACAGGGAAGACCATAGAATTCCCTGGGTTAACTCTACTTAGCAAACCTTCAAAAGAACATTCAAAAATAATATCTCAAGTTGTACTCAGAAAGACATACGCCCACCAACATTTCTTCACTGGTTATACTCTGTTGAATCATTTCTAAAATAACAAACTCGATAAAACTGAAGGGCAATTTAAGGATCCTCCAATCAAACCTTAGGAGAAGAAAACATAAAGATAAAGCTTTCAGACTGAAATAGGGTACTTTGATAGTAAATCCTGCACTCAATTTTCTGTTCTTTATCAGATAAAATGGACAACATATAAAATATAAGGAAAGACAAATACATAGAGGAAAAACATCACCATTAATATAGACGAGGATCCTGTGAATCAACTTGTTTTATTGATGTTCAAAATAGTTACATACTCCAAGTCTAGCAGGTCTTTATAGCCCAAAACTTCTCTATTCAGCCTAGTATTCTTCAATTACTCAACAGCTCTTAGGCAACTATAAACTACGACCTAGCACTCAATAATAATCCAACCAACAACAACAATGAGCGCCTCATACAGTGTTTCTAGATAGATGATGAAGTGGAGTGAAAGAAAGGGTCTTTAATTGTTCATAAATGGCAGAGTTTAATGTTTTTGACCTTTGAGACCATGCAAGGCCCAAGCAAAATGTATTTAAGTTTAACTATGCATAATGAATTTTACATTAACTCTTTTGAACTACTTAGTTGTTTTTGTTGACTTTTAGGCTTTTTAGGTAGGGTGGCAATAACTTCTGAGCTGTTTTGTACAAAATATCTCTGACTATAATAACTTTGTGTATTTTTAAGGGAAAAAAGGCTGGCAAGTGGCATTTTTGGTCCTTTGGAGAAGTAATCGCTTCAATAATTTGTCATTCAAAGCATTCTTTCTTGCTGATCTGTTCTGATTAGCTCTTTAAAACTTTGATTAGGCCTTTGATGATGTTTCTTGGCCTTCTTTATCATCCCACTGTCTTTTTTGTCACTTTTCTGATTGTTTTAACTTTAATTCATTTATCTTTACACTGTGCTTTTTATCATCAATCTGCTAGTTAAGTCTTTGATCTTCTGAGTTTGACTCTTAACCTTTAATATTCACTGTCTTTCTTCTGTTTTGTGTACATGTGTTCCTTTTGCTACACTGGAGGGTTTTATTAATTAACCAGTGTTCATGAGGCATTGGTCCAACATTAAGACCAAACCCTGAATTTCCCATTCTTTGTTGATTTGGCCTCAGGATCGTCATCCTTGGCTTCTGGCACTGGTATATGGCTGTGGGAGGGCCTGTATACTTGGCCACCATTAAATCTGCAACTTTAAACATAAAAAATGTTATAAAACCTGCTTTTTTAAGGTTGAACTACTTTGACAGGCTCGAGGGAGGTGGAGGAGCGATTTTCAAAGGGGGAAAGTGTGTAGAGGGGGAAATTCATGGCGGAATGATGAAGAACATGGATGAATTTTAATTTGGGCGCGAATGGTGAAGGGTGGTTTTGGGGCAATACTGGGGTGGTATTAACGTAGGGGTTGGGTGGTAAATGGTTTTAACCCTGAAAAATGTGATACCATACAATGGTTGACATGTGTCCTAGTGAAAACCACTTTTATCATGTTTAAAATGCGCATTAACCCATTTCGAGGAATTGGGCGCAATATAAATTATGGGCCGTCAGATCTGGGGGATCCAGATCTACAGTGGTGGGTGAGCGCGACAGGGGAAGGTGGTTAGTGATGGGACCGGGTGCTAACATCAGCTGTTTTTTTGGGAAGAGGATAAGTTCAATGGGTGAGGTCAAATGGTGAGGATTTATGGGAGACATTGGACCGATGAGATCGACAGTTGAGATCTCACCGGGAAAAACGTAATGCGAAGAAGTGAGATAACGGAGGAAGGGGGCTAAACAAGGCGGGGAAAGGTTAAGTGGAGAAAGGGAATGACCAGGGGCAGAAATGAAGAAGGGTCGGGGCTTAGCCAATGGTCACAGGACTTGGTCGTATGAGCAAAGGCATGGAGGACCTAAGCCAAAATGGGTTAAGGCTTGCTTTGATAAAAGGTCATAAATAAAGCTAAAAAGAGGGTTTTGGGGCCTTTTTTAGAGTTCCAATAGGGATAAAAAGAGGGTTTTAAAACATGTAAAGAAGTTTTATAAGGTTTAAAGGTTTTTTGAAGAAATGGAGGGCAAATGGGTAGGAAAGAAACCCTTTAAGTGAATGTTAGGGTGGGTGAAAAAATGAGTGAGATGGAGGGATTTTGGGGGAAATTATGAAGGTGAAATGGTGGAAGAGGGGCTTGAAAACAATATCCTTATGATAATAGAAGGGATACTTGAAGGATTGAGTGAATTTTACCAGTGAAATGATATCTTGTGGATTAATGAACACAATGGGCTTTCAAGAACTCAGATTTTCATAAAATTTGTTTCTCGAAAGCCTAAGAATCGTTTTAGCCATCATGATATATAACAGAATTTATAGATGGCTAACAGTGGCTCCACTTGGGGAGGGCAGCTCCTTAGAGGTGTCAAGACCCTCAGAGATGAATCTCTGGAAAGTAGACCAGTGCCTTGTCTTTTTCTGGATTTTGACAATCTTCTTTTCTCATTTGATGATGTTGATTTAAAAGATGATCAATATTTGTCATAACCAATTGATTTTTGTTGGGCCGTTAATATGCCATTATTATTATCACTTGTGAATGCTTATTCCACCCATTTCTACCATTCTTCGTCACGTTATTTATTATAATTTATTATTTAAATCTATTTTATAATGATTTATGTTCTTATGAATGAATATTATTTATTCTCCTTTATTTCTAATAAATTGATGATTATGAATTATTTTATCAATGATAGTTTTAATAAGTTGGTTATAACATTATTCACCATTTTTAGCCTCCAAGATAATTTCCAGGTTGAAGATTTGATCATTAAAAGTGCCAACTCAGAAATGCGCTGGAATAAGGAGTGACAGTTTTGCGGTTGAGATTCTGAGCAAATGAAGACGAATCTGGAAAATCCGGAACATGGGTTTTGTCCAGAACGGACCCAATTAACTTTATTAAAGAACGGTTTGTCCAAATTCGGCCTGTGTTGAGAGATTCACAGAGTTCTTTGAGCACGCTTTTCTCAGATCTGTGGTTGCGGCCGTCCTCCAAATCTCAGCTGCAAAGCCAAATTCGCCTTGTTCTTGTTTATCAACTGGTTGGAAACAATCCAATTTTGTAATGTAAATCATGTTGTACTTATCTTTATTTGTAACTTCTCTCTGATCTCTCTCTATTTAAATGAAAACAGAGATCAGAGATGGGGATGATGGGGATGGAGAGACTTTTCTTATTGTAATTTGCAGAATTGTGCATCGTCTCTTGTTAAGAGAGTGTGAGATGTTTGTAAACATTATTGATGCCTGATTAATAAAAGAGTTCACTGTTGTTCCATTTCTCAAGCGTTGGAGTAAAGCACAGCAACGCTTCACCGGTGGTTGAGGGCCCGGCCCTGGTGGAGCGATCTGCTGTTTGTATTTCTATTGGTTTATTTCTGTTGTGTGAATTTCATTTATTTATTGAGTTATTGCTAATTGGATCAAATACAGAGTCATTGTTATTCCATTCTTTACAAGAAGCATGATTCATGATTCAATTGTTATAAAATGTTGTTTTTATGTATCTAATTCCAGTTGTTATTCCTTTTGTTTATGAATTACGATAGTTGATTGTTGCGTGGCTGTCGACAGGATTAAAGAGTAGAAATCTAGTTTTCTTGGTTATGAATTGAATTCACTGTTTATTTTACGCTGCTATTCAATTCTTGTTCATTGCTTTTAGATTGTTGTTCCTTTCCAGTTTGCGTTTTAGATTTCATTTCCTTTGAGTTGTTTTCACTTTCTTTGAGATCTCTAAACTGTAGAGGGCAGAGCTAATCATTCCAGGTCCCCAGATTTGGTCATCTCACATCGACTTCTAGGGGAAAGAGTTATTACTACTACATCCCTAATCGATGTCTAGCAAGGTTGTTGTAGTGTAGTCTTTACATTTCTGTCATTTGCAATTAGATTTCTTTTCAAGCAGATTTCTTTTCAAGCATTTATTATTTTTGCATTTGTATTTCTATACTACATCTTCACAAACATTACTCTTGAGTAAATAGCCGCCTCAGACTGAGTACACTCTTGAAACAAAAAGTCGTCCCTGGGTTGACAATTAATGTGAGGTAATTAGGAGTTACAAAGACACCTTTTTATCACTCTACATTTTGGCGCCGTTGCCGGGGAGAGTGTAGCCATTTATAAAGAGTAGTGTGAAGCTGATGAGTGCCTGCTAGGGAAGAGTTGGATCCTAAAAACGGAAGGTAAGAACCTGCGTGCGGAGCATGTACAAGCCCTGCTCCACTGTCCGCTTTCCTAACAGATTTGTTGTTGCTTTGTTGGGTAGAAATAGATGTTTGAATTTTTGTGTGAGTGACTAGGGAAAAAATAGAAATTTTGAAAAATAAATCACATGATTTCATTCAAGTGGTGATGTAAGCACCACCCATTTCACTAGCTAATTGACAGGAACATTTGAAGAAGGAGCCTCGAAGAAACACATGAAGAACATCTTATATTATGGTAAGAAATGGCTCACGTTTCTACTTTTGAATTTCCTATCAAAGATCTAGGAGGAGTGAGACAAATGCACATAATTCCCCCATCTTTACCAAATTTTCATGGTTTAGCAAATGAAGATCCAGATACATTCTTATTTGAGTTCGAAATACTTTGTAGAGGATATGATTATTGTACTAATGATCAAAGATTGAAAGTGTTTCCTCTTACTCTAAAAGAAGCAGCTCTCCGATGGTTCATGAGCCTAGGTGGGAATTGCATCCAATCATGGGAGGACATGAAGAACATATTCTTGAAGAAGTACCAAGACTATTGCAAATCCAATGAAGATATTTTCGGTATGATACAAGGGAAAGATGAAAGTTTGGAGGACTATGTAAATCGATTTCATTATAACCTTCAAAAATCAAAGCATAAGCATTTGGAAAAAGAGATCTTAAAAACACTCCTTCTTAAAGGAATCAAAGATGAATTTTTAGAACTCTTAAATCTGATAGGAAAAGGTGATGTTTTTCATTTATCATATGATGATGTTTGTGAGTTGTGCATAAGGTATTCAAGAGGAATCTCCAAGGCTGGTAAGAATTCTAGAGATGTTTGTTCTTTCTTTTCCAAATATGCTACAAGAATAGGAGACATAAGAGCTGAAATCAATGATTTATTTGAAAATTTTAAAGTTGATTTTATTAGCTCTCTAAGCTCAAAATTGGACGTTTTGCAGGTTCATAAAAATGAAGAATTTGATGAAGTGTTTTTCCCTCATGACCGAAAGGAGCAGCCCATAGATACTCACTCTTCCTTATCTAGGATGGAGGTAGCATATCAAAGAGATAAGGAAGCTACAACAAGATCAACAGGTATGGTTCAAAATACTTCTTCTCCATTCTCTTACTTGCATAATCCATTATGGAATACTCATGTTCTAGGGCAGCCATGTCAATTTCAATATAACCACCAATCTTATCTACAAGTTTGGCATGGTTCACCTTATGATTGCATGACTACTCTCCCTCATCTTGTAGCACAAGCACATTCTCCATATTCTCCACCGGCTCTTTCACAACATCCTGCTTGCATATCAAATTTATCCACTCAACCCAACCAAACACATCATCACAATGCTCCATTCCATACACAATTTCCTGCTCAACTAATTCCACACCCTCACCACAATAAACCAGTACAACATGCTTACAATGTTGAACTGCCGAATTTACCCACCCTTCCCACCCATTCTATCTCACATGCGCCATTAGAGAAAACTTACAATGAGATTCAGAATGTTTCAAATTCAAAAATTGTAGAAGCTATGGAAGCAAATGAGGTTTCTTCTAGGTTGCACCAACAAACCATTTTAAAAGCTCAAGAACTTCATGGTATGATGGGAAATAAAGAAAGTAGCGGATATATTGAAGATTGGTTTCACTCCATCACGTGTTTACATCATCACTCTATGCTTCAACAAATTTTGATACCATTTTTTCAAGGGAAGTTGGCTTCTCATACCCTAATTTTCATTAATATGCATTTTTCAAATTTGGGTATGTGTATACATGAAGCCTTATTTCTAAAATGGCTCCACTGGAAGTACTCATATACGTAGTCATATTCATTTTTCAAATCAAAATAGGTTAGTATAAAACATAAAATAAATAAGGGAATAAATAAATGCATTTTGTTTTTTATGTAAAACTAGTTGTTTTTTTGTTGCAACATGCTATGCAAATCAATATTGGTAATAATTTTTTAATTCATTTGTGTATGTAGATGACTTATAATGGAAATAATAGCTCTACAAACACTCATATTCATTTTTTATCACCAATTTGAAAAAAATGCTTGAATATCATTTTTTTGGCTTGCGGGCTTGATGAACTTTCTGGAAAAACAGTCGGGACAGTCATGTTTTGAGGGACCAAAAATGAATATTTTTAAAACCTGTTTCTACCCTAGATAGCCCTTGATGTCTACTTTCTAACCCAATTTGAATCAGTCAATTTGGATTTGAAACGAAAAAGTTAGAACCAAAACATTGACCGGATGTCTAGCGGGCATCTCAGGAACAGAGTTGGGACAGTCAGTTTTTGGAGGCCTAAATGACCATATTTTTAAAACTTGTTTCTACCCTAGATAGCCCTTGATGTCTACTTTCTAACCCAATTTGAATCATTCAATTTGGATTTGAAACGAAAACGTTAGAACCAAAACATTGACCGGATGTCTAGCGGGCAGCTCAGGAACAGAGTTGGGACAGTCAGTTTTTGGAGGCCTAAATGAATGAATTTTTAAAACCTGTTTCTATGATAGATTCCCCTATGAATCTAGTTTTCAATGCAATTGGAATCACTCATTTTCGATATCGTATGGGGAAGTTATGATCAAAATACTGACTGTCTATCGTAAATCAGCACCCTTAAAACTCTGTTTTTCCGGATGTTCCTTACAGTATTTCACCTATCAATTCTTCTTTTCTTCAAAACTTGTTTCTATTGGAGATAAATAAATGAATCTAATTTCATTTCCAATTTTAATCATTCGAATCCGACATCAAACGAAGAATCTATGCTTAAAACATTCACTGTTGTTCTAAGTGGGGTAAGCGAAAATGACTCTGTTATGCAGGTTGTTCTAAGTAAAATTGACATATCATATCATTGAATTTTTAAACCCTGTTGCTATTGGAGATTAACCTTTGAATTAGCTCTCATTTGGCTTTGGAATCACTCAATTTCGATGAAAAACAAAGAAGTTGTGACTAAAACACTGCAGGTTAGCATGATTGGCCACTGCTCTCCCGCAGGTAACAAATATATTTTACTTTGTTATTTTCTCCGTGGATTTGTTCTACAGAGTAACTACTTGTTAGTTTTTTGCATAATTCTTGGATTAGGGGAGCCCGCGCACCTCTCTTTCTCCATGATTTAATGTTTTCTTGCAGGTAGACACTCGTTTTTTGCGGGTCTTGGGAAAATAAAGAAGGTCAATTTATGGACGAGTGATTTTTGAAAGAAATTTTATGAAACAAAGGAATTTCATCTAACTCATTACCCAACGGATTCGTAATAGAAGAAATGAAGAATTGATTTCAATTTGAAGATTCATGTCTTATCACTACTGCCAAAACATTTTTCAAAGAGATCATTTTTTTTTTTGACATAACATCATAGCTGTTGTAACTTAATTTATTTATTTACATACTGTTTTTGTTGTTTTTTTTCTAATTTCTCTTATATTTTGTGTTTCAGGTATTGCTTCATTCAAAGTGTAACTCATCCTCAGCATCAATACCGTGAACAGCTAATTTGTTTTTTTGCATGTTTGCATTGTATGACTGTCCATTTTGCTGTTCCTTTTTCCAAAGGAACGACATTTGCATTTTCACACTTTTTTTGTGTGTATTTTTGCTTTTTGTGTGCATTTCCTTTGTTGTTCCCTACAAGGAACAACACTTTTTTTGAGTGTTTTTGCTGTTCCTTCAAAGAAGCAACACTTTGGGAGCAACCCTTCCTTCCTCTTGTGGGATTATTCCTAGTTCATCTCAACCACATTTTACTGATTTCCTTTCATGGCATGAAATACACTACTTATGAGGACAAGAATTATGGATTCTATTGAAGCAAGTTAATATCATTCATGTTATGATCTTTAACAGGACAGCTCCTTGATGATAGATTATTTTCAAAAGGGACACAATTATTTATATACTACTTTACTGCATTGTTTTCTGTTGAACATAATATTGATTGATCATCTTAATACCATGCTGGTTCCACCCTTCCTGGTTATAATCTTCTCTGTCTGTTAATAAATGAGATTATGGGTATATTTTTTTCTATTGACATGTTCAACTTCTTCCACCATCCCTGCTCTTAAGGAGTGCTGAGCCTCCCTCTTTTTATCATAAAATTGTGTAATAATAACAAAATTTTGTTCGCAGATGGAGGATAGGGGGTCTCATTACGAGCCAGCCTACCATGTTCATAAGGCTATAACAAAGTGACATTCCCATTATGGCCACCACACCAGGGTTATGATCCATTGGATAGCCCAATTATCCTTGGAACAGGAGGTCTTATCACGAGCCGGCCTGATCACTTTTGCTACATCCCAGTGAATGGCAGTGTGGTTATTTGGTTACCACGCCAGCACATTGATCTCTTCTGTAGAACAACAATGTAACTCTCTAGTTATAAATTGAGGATTCTGGCTCATATGGGTTAAAAAGCAACCCTGTCGAGGCTATGGACGCCTGCTGGCAGCAGCGGCTCCGCTTATGGTATTGAAGTTATATCTTATCGTCAATTATTACTATAATACCCTTTTCTTATTTTTTCTTTTTATCAGAGAAGTTATTTCCTTAATTTTTTTTTTTCCCTGTCTTGAACCTTTATGCATGAGAAATTGTTTTATGATCAATCGCATCATTTTCAGCTAGCATACTATCAGTAAAGCATATTTTTGGCATATTGTTGTTCTTTTTCTCTTTTTCATCACCTATCATCAATTCAAAGCGTCCTATCTCTTATTCATAACTATCTTTACACACTCTGCTCTCATTATAATCATAACTCTCGTTGTCCTATCATTGATATGTGTACTCTGCTTCATTTACTGATATATTGTTCATTCCCGTGCCTTGCCGTCAGCACAACACCTCTCATATGCTTTATGGTCATGGAATTCATTTTCCAATTGGAGAGGGGAATGTATGCATTATGGGATTGCATGTGATATGATTACTGCACTCTACCATCACTTGTTGATTTGCCAAAATATTAGTATTGCATGTATACATAAGTTTTTCTGATTGAAATTTTTGCATGCATCTTATCTATTGCTTACACTATGGATTCAAGAACATTGTATGCCAAATAGTGCTTTGTTTGCAGGAAAACAACAAGTATGGGCAGAATTCTATTCACAACACGACTACAGTATTGCAACTAACAGAAAAGGCTCGAGCAACTCGCGAACGTGAACAATTCTTCAGACATGATGTGCTTACCTGGATTCCACCTTTTACATCACTTTCAGCACCAACTCTGCCTACATCAGCTTCAACAACTGCCAGTCCATATATGTCATTCCACATTTTTGGAGGTAAAACTTGAGGTAAAATCGCATAATTTTCTGATTTATTACGAATTTAGGAGAATTTCATAAAAATCCATTTTGAGCATCATTTATCATCCTTCAGTCCACATCTATACCACTCCCTATTTTTCAGCGACATATCATTTTCGAGTATGGGGGAGTGTTCCTTTCATTCATTTCTTTCTTATGACCATGTCATCCATATTCTTTATCATCCATTGTTATTCTTATTCATTCTCAACACCTCCATTATTCTATGTTGTTTTACACCAAGCATAGAATTCAACAGATGGTGGCAACCACCTCTATTTGTTTTCTAGCATTGCATGAGGGCATGCTAATTCTTCAGAGAGGGGGAGGAATTGCTACGCATGATGGATGTTTTCAATTTTCTTTCTCATTTAAGGCATACAATTTCATTTTTACACAATGCATAAATTGATTTCCATAATATTTTTAAAAAAACCATGAACTCAATTCTTGTGATTTCTGGAAAACACAGACGTATCATTAATACAAACCCAGATAATTTCAAGATAAATTGGAAATCATGCACTCTCACCTACAGCCATTTTGTTTATATCTCATGATCCATGCATCAAAACAGTCTGATTTTTGGATCATAAAGACATTCATATATTATAAATTTACTTGCCAAATTTCAACAAAAACTGGTTTGTAGTTTTGAGAAAATGGTTAATGAAGTTCGCTCTTATCTATATCATATTTTGCTGCAACTTCATACATATAGTTGAATGTCAATGTAAAAATTGTTATGCCTTCATCAAGATTGCTAAAATTGAATATTCATTAATTAATGAAGCATTCATTTGTTCTCAAATTTTTATTGTTTGGTTAACACATGGGTTTTGTCTTGGGGTTGCATGAGGACATGCAATATATTCAGGTTTTCGTTGCATGAGGACATGCAACATATTGAGTGTGGGGGTATGTTGGGCCGTTAATATGCCATTATTATTATCACTTGTGAATGCTTATTCCACCCATTTCTACCATTCTTCGTCACGTTATTTATTATAATTTATTATTTAAATCTATTTTATAATGATTTATGTTCTTATGAATGAATATTATTTATTCTCCTTTATTTCTAATAAATTGATGATTATGAATTATTTTATCAATGATAGTTTTAATAAGTTGGTTATAACATTATTCACCATTTTTAGCCTCCAAGATAATTTCCCGATTGAAGATTTGATCATTAAAAGTGCCAACTCAGAAATGCGCTGGAATAAGGAGTGACAGTTTTGCGGTTGAGATTCTGAGCAAATGAAGACGAATCTAGAAAATCCGGAACATGGGTTTTGTCCAGAACGGACCCAATTAACTTTATCAAAGAACGGTTTGTCCAAATTCGGCCTGTGTTGAGAGATTCGCAGAGTTCTTTGAGCACGATTTTCTCAGATCTGTGGTTGCGGCCGTCCTCCAAATCTCAGCTGCAAAGCCAAATTCGCCTTGTTCTTGTTTATCAACTGGTTGGAAACAATCCAATTTTGTAATGTAACTCATGTTGTACTTATCTTTATTTGTAACTTCTCTCTGATCTCTCTCTATTTAAATGAAAACAGAGATCAGAGATGGGGATGATTGAGGATGGAGAGACTTTTCTTATTGTAATTTGCAGAATTGTGCATCGGCTCTTGTTAAGAGAGTGTGAGCTGTTTGTAAACATTATTGATGCCTGATTAATAAAAGAGTTCATTGTTGTTCCATTTCTCAAGCGCTGGAGTAAAGCACAGCAACGCTTCACCGGTGGTTGAGGGCCCGGCCCTGGTGGAGCGATCTGTTGTTTGTATTTCTATTGGTTTATTTCTGTTGTGTGAAGTTCATTTATTTATTGAGTTATTGCTAATTGGATCAAATACAGAGTCATTGTTATTCCATTCTTTACAAGAAGCATGATTCATGATTCAATTGTTATAAAATGTTGTTTTTCTGTATCTAATTCCAGTTGTTATTCCTTTTGTTTATGAATTATGATAGTTGATTGTTGCGTGGCTGTCGACAGGATTAAAGAGTAGAAATCTAGTTTTCTTGGTTATGAATTGAATTCACTGTTTATTTTACGCTGCTATTTAATTCCTGTTCATTGCTTTTAGATTGTTGTTCCTTTCCAGTTTGCGTTTTAGATTTCATTTCCTTTGAGTTGTTTTCACTTGCTTTGAGATCTCTAAATTGTAGAGGACAGAGCTAATCATTCCAGGTCCCCAGATTTGGTCATCTCACATCGATTTCTAGGGGAAAGAGTTATTACTACTACATCCCTAATCGATGTCTAGCAAGGTTGCTGTAGTGTAGTCTTTACATTTATGTCATTTGTAATTAGATTTCTTATCAAGCAGATTTCTTTTCAAGCATTTATTATTTCTGCATTTGTATTTCTATACTACATCTTCACAAACATTACTCTTGAGTAAATAGCCGCCTCAGACTGAGTACACTCTTGAAACAAAAAGTCGTCCCTGGGTTGACAATTAATGTGAGGTAATTAGGAGTTACAAAGACACCTTTTTATCGCTCCACAATTTTCTCCCAACCTCTATCTACAAAACCTACTTATCCAACATTTTTTCTTCAGTGGGTGCATTTGGACTTGCAAACCCTTCCAACATCATTTTATTCTTTTATTTGAAAGCAGTAAACTAATCTCTTTCTACCTTTATATCTTCCATGACTTCAAATTAGACAGTTGAACTCATTGTTTCTCTACCTAACTACCTGTCTATCAAGATTAGACTGTTTGATAGATTTTATTCTCTATTTCTAAAATAGGAAATTTAAAACATAGTCAAATCAAGATTGAACAATCTAATTTGTTATGGGGGCTATGGCATTATGTACAAGCTACACATAGACTTAATTTGCAGAAAATTTAAAACAAAATTGTGAAGGCATTAAGATCTGAAATTTTCTAAGAATCCTTCATTCTTTCTTTCGTTCATATTTTTGTTTGTTAGAACCATTTTCTTTCCTTTCCCAATCTATTTTACTGATAAGCCAAGATTATACTATTTGGCAGATCTTTTTCACTAACCTATCAGCATAAATTTAAATTTACTTAGTCATGATTAGGCTATATGACTAAGTAACAATTTTTTCTCAAAGTAGTGGCGTTTAAACTTGCACACTTTTAGATTTTTCTTCTTTTTTGGTATGGGGTTGTACCGTTTCTTTTTATCTTCCCTCTTTTCTCTTTCACTCTTTTTTTGTATTTCATTTTCAAACTTTCTTTCAAGCAATTCTATTTATAATGAATTAAAAACTTTGAACAAATATTTTAACAAAAATAATGTTTGAGCATCTTTCCATTGACATGACCTCCAAAAAGTTCTGCTTCATCCATTTCTTGAAGAAAAAATGCATTGTTTCCTATAGAAAACTGAATAAGATAAGGGCCTTTCCATAAAATTTCAAACTTTCCATGTTCGCCCTTATCTTCTTTCTTAGAATTCCATTTGAGCACTTTGTCACCAATTTTAAAATCATTTGCCTTTGTTCTTTTGTCAAACAACTTCTTGATGTTTTCTTGTGCTTGTTGTGCTCTATTGTAAACTTCCTCCCTGTTTTGTTGTAATCGTATAGTCTGGTTTATTCTCCTAACCATATCATCTTCTTCAGATTGTACTTCTTGGATCAGCTTCATGACGGGCACTCCTAAACTGGTTCGAAATATTGCATCTGCTCGATAAACTAGCTGATACGGGGACATTCCAATTGACTTCTTAGTGGACAATCTATCTGCCCACAGTGCATGTAATAGCTTGTTGTGCCATGATTTTTTGTTCTCTTCTAGAAACTTCTTGATTATGTTTACCAAACTCTTGTTAGAGGATTCTGCCAACCCATTACCTTGAGGGTAATAAGCTATGGAATGCCCAAATGTTATCTAATATTTGTGACAGAAATCAACCATATTTTTTAATCCAAATGTAGTAGCATTGTCAGTGATAATTTTCCTAGGACATCCAAATCTAGACAGGATATGATTTTTAAGGAATGAAATGATGGCTGAGTCTGTGGAATTCCTAGAAGGGATGGCTTCTATCCATTTGGTAAATTAGTCAGTTGCTGTGAGGATCCATTTCTGTTGGGCAGATGAGGCAAGATGGATTTACCCAATGAAGTCTAGACCCCACTGTTGAAAAGGAGCTTCAACAGTGATTGGTTGCAAAGGTAAGGGAAGAAATTTTCTTTTTCCTTCAAAAATTTGACATTTATGACAGGCAATGAGCATTTTGTGGATATCTTGAAAGAGGGCGGGCCAATAATAACCAGCTCTAAGGATTTTATTGACTGTAGTTTTCCAATAGATGTGGCCTCCACATTCTCCTTCATGGAACTCATTCTTGATCTTATCTGCATCATTCTCAGGCAAAGATTTAAGCAATAATCCACTAGCATTTTTCCAATATAAACCTTTATCTAAAATGCAGTAATTTACAACCTTTAACTTGAAAAACCTTGCCTCTATTTTAGACAAACTAGGAGGTACATTTAGATTAAGCAGCACATACAAAATATCAGAATACCAAGATGAATTCAGAAAATAATCTTCAATAAGTGGAGTTTCCAACTCCTCCTGTTCATCTAATGCATTAAACATGTTTATATCAAGAGCTTGAAATTTGGATTCAACCATTATTTTTGCTAGTCCTTGACCTTTGATGAGCTTAGTGGGCTTCATTTCTAAGTCATATTCTAGTATTACATCAATCCACTTTCCTCTTTTGCCATCACGATCTTGTGTCAAAATGTCTTTTACCACTAGATGAGGCACAAATGAATTGATGTGTGAGTGTAAAATGTAAACTCTGAAGTCTTTTAAGGCTTTGACCAAGGAAAATGCTTGTTTTTCCATTATATTATACTTCAAAGGTGCATCTCTTAATGCCTTTTTGAAAAATGAAATCGGTTGCTCTTATCCATTTATGTTTTTCGGTAGGAGGCCAACAACCACTGTGTGTTCTGATGCAAATGAAAATATGAAAAAAACTTTTGTAAAATCAAGACTAATGAGAACTGGTGTTTGGGTAAGTGCTTGTTTTACCAGCTCAAATGATTTCTTTTCTTCTAAGGTCCATTTAACTCCTTCTTCTCTTTTAAGCATATTTGTCATGTTTCTAAGGAGTTCAGCTAGGTTGGGTATGAAACTTGTTAAGAAATTAATCTTTTGAATGAAATATTGAAGTTCCTTGATGTTTCTAGGATGATTGATTTGCAATATATCTTCAATCCTTTTTGGGTATATCTTTATCCCTTCTTCAGATATGATGTCCAAGAAGTTTACCTTCTTGGAGACCAAACAATGTTTTCTTTGTGTTTAAGGATAAACCATATTTTTTGCGTTTCTCAAAGACTTTTCTTAGGTGCATTAGGTGTTCTTCATCTGTTTTGGAATAGAATATGATGTCATCTAAATAAATCACAATGAAGTAACCTATTTCTTCTGAGAAAGAAATATCCATGGCTCTGTGGAATGTGGCACTAACATTCATTAGACCAAAATGAATTTTCACATACATGAAAGTGCCCCAAGGTGTAGTAAAGGCTATTTTAAGTTGATCTTCAAGGTGTACCAATATTTGGTTATATCCTGAGAAGCCATCTAGCAAAGAAATTCTTCTAGAACCTACCACCCTTTGTAAAATATGGTCCATTTTAGGCAAGGAGTAGTTGTCATTTAAAGAGGCTGTATTTAATTTTCTGAAATCAATACAAAGCCTTATTTCTCCTGTTTTCTTCCTAACAGATACAATATTAGATACCCACTCTGATTATCTCATAGGGACTATAATTCCAGCATCGTACATTTTTATAATTTCTTTCTTAACCAGAGGTAATTGAACAAGGTTTATTTTGCGCAATTTTTGTCTATAAGGCTTCTGATTCTCTTTGAGGGGTATCTTATGCTGAATTATTTCTATATCATATGACTTTAAATCTTCATAACTCCATGCAAACACATCAGAAAATTATTTAAAGAGCTCAAGGTATTTTAGTTTGATGTGAGCTGGCAATGTCCTGGATAATTTGATCATTTTAGGCTTTTCTTCACTGCCTATATTTCACTCTTCTACTTCAGCTTCAGTAGGTTCTATTTTTGGATTTTTCGCAACATCATTAAAGTCAAAAAATTCTTCTAAGGGTACCAGTCCTTTTGGAAAGCTTTCAGTTTTGGATTGCAACACTTCTAGATCTTCTTTTGATGAATCTGTGTATTTTTCTGTTTCATGTTTGGGTTCTTTGGTTAACATATTTATATCAGCAACCTTAGGAGATTCTTCTTCTTTAAAAGGTGGTTTTTCTTCAGTAGGAAAGTCTTCTTCATACTCTGAATCTGAACTTGGCATTTCAAATTCATTTTTGGACTATAGGAGGTCTTGTATTTTTTTATCTCCTTCAAAAACTTGCCAATATTTTTTATTTTCTAGGACTACTGGTCTATGTTTGACTTGTACTATGTATTTTTTGCTTTCATAATGTTTTATATAGGTACTAGCAGAAAAGGCTAATCCATTGGCAAGAATATTTTGGTTTCTAGGAGCAAAAGTGAGTTGGAATTCCACAAATGATTTTAATAGGTCCATGGCATCATCTCTATAGGCTCTCAATTGGGGTTTTTTAGCAGTGTATTCCCCATTTACTTGCCTAATTATCAATTCTGAATCCCCATGAACAGATATCCTCTTGGCTCCTAGATTTTTTAGCAAGTGTAGTCCTAAGAGGAGTGCTTCATATTCTGCTATGTTGTTGGTTCAATGCAAATTTAATCTGTATGAATGACTTTCAGCATGATTATTCTCATTGTTGTGCACCCATATGCCTGCCCCTACACCACTTTTAGTATAAGACACATCAAAACTCATTCTCCAAAGAGGATTGTCTTCAGATTTTTCATCAATTTCCTCATTGTCTTCTCTATTTTGTTTATCTTGGATGCCACTATGTTCTTTTTGGGGGTCTGCACTATGTTTCTTTTTGTCTTTTTCCTCAAGGTTTTCAATGTGTTGGGGGTTTTTTCTTTGATTATCATGATTTTCACTATGTTGATGACTGTTTTGATGCTTAAGACCTTCATTTTGTTTGCTATGATTTTCTGATTTAGAAAATTGTTTTGGTGATTTCTACCTTTTTTCCTCTCCTTCTATGGCTTCCACTATGTTGGTGGATGTTTCATTTTCTAATCCTTGCTCATTAGGAATCTCATCATTGTAAAGAATGAATGAGTCAAGGTCAGTATGTATAGAATAAAGAGGAGAATTTTCTGGTCTTTCTTGGCAACTCACCATGTATTTCATGTGTGTTTCCCTATAAAGTATTCTAGGTTGACTGAAGATAGGGATGGTGGCATAAGTCATATCCATTTGCATTGTGCCATGCAACTTAGCACCCCAGGATCTTGAAAGAAGCATGTCATATTTGGGAGGTATATCAACCACAAAAATTTCCATTGTTAAGCTTTTGGCTGGGATTTGTGCTAAATTGACACAGAGATCTTCTATTAGGCCTAGGCATTTAACTCTACTGGAACCAAAGAAGTATAAATCTTTATAAGTTTTAGTTACCTCAAGGCCTAATCTTTCCATTATTACTTTGGGCATGAGGTTATGTGATGCCCCTGAGTCAAGAATGGCATTGTGCAGAATGTTATCATGGATGTTTAAACTGACATAAAATGGAGGAAATCCACCTTCTTGAAAATTTCCAAACAGAAGCTCGGGATTGTCATCATTTAAGTTAACAGAGTCATTGTGATCTCCTATGTTCAAAACCTTTAACAATTGGGACCTATATACATCTTGAGTGACTAACTCAGTGAGAGGGATATAGATTTTTATCTTGGAACTTTCACTCTCTATGCTGAAAGGAATTTGAGTTTTGGAAATGTTTAATTCAACCTTTTTAGTCACTTTTTTCTCAGCAAAATCAACTTGCTGGTTTTTATTATTTACATCAGTTTAAATGGTTTTTTCAGGAGCATTAGCCAAGGTGCTAGTGCTGCTAGGGTCATCACTATGTTTGAAATGAATTTGGGTGTTTTTTCCCTTATTTTGATCAGAACTTTCAGCCATTGTTCTATTGTTTTCAACTATCTTTTTGGAAGTATTTGCAGGGCTGTTTTTAGCAGAATTTTCGAAGGTCTTCTTCTTGGGAGTGTCTTGGTTCTTTTTTCTTCTCAATTCATATTGTTTGTTTAGTTCCATTATGGCATTTTCAAAGCCTAGTTTGTAATCTTCATTTTCAAGGCTTGCTCCTCATAAGGTGTGTTTATGACTTGTTCTTTTTCATTAAGGAAAACAATATCCTCATTTATTACTCCCAACATGTTCATTTTATTTTCCTCTATTTCTTCTATTATTCCTTCATCCTCATCAACGTAATTTTCTTGGAAAGGGGGTCTGATCTGTTGATTAGAATCCCTTTGTTTATTTTGAAGTGGATTTCTCCTAAATTTTTAATTTTGGTTTTGGGACTGATTTCTGTTTTGAGAGGCGGTTTGATTTTCTCTGGAATAAGCTCTCTCATTCACATTCATACTCTCCATCATCTTTTTCATGGTTTTTACTAAGTTATCAATTTTTGTGTTAGATGTGGAGGGTGTGGCTTCATCCCTATATGATACCCTCTTCTTAGTCTTCATTCTAGCTATTTTGGAAATTAGATTTTCCTCAATGCTGACTGCCCCTCTCTGCATATCTTCTAAGGTGAGGTGTTCCCTCTCTCTCAGTTAGTAGAACATTTTAGGGTCAAATCCATCAAGTAATTTCATTAGAGCTAGGCCTTGTGGAGGTTTCATATGGATAGGTAGGGCATTGTACACACTATTGAATCTAGTGCAGTACTCTTGAACGCCCTCTCCAACATTCCTCTTAATGTTCTCATATTCTGATAGAATTTGAAGAGGGTTCTTTTTTACTTCCCATTTTTTTTAAAATAACTGATGGAAGGTAGGTAGGTCATTGATAATATTAGGGGTTAATTTTTTGAACCATTTTCTTGCTTCTCCCCCTAAACTTTGAGTAAACACCCTAAGTTTAATGGTTTCATCATCTATTTCTTGTCTATCAAAGCAGTCATCCATTTTGTCCACATGTTATTGAGCAGTATTGGAACTAATAGCATCATATAAAGGAATTTTGGACTGATAATCTTGTGGTAGGAAAACTAAAAGAAAAGGAAGGACTAGAGGAGCATACCATGTTGCCATGATATCAGATTGTGGAAACAATGGAGGGTTTAGAAGTGGAGGATTTGTGATAGGTGGTGCATGATGAAATGGTGTGGTCAGAATAGTGGATGTATGAGCAGGGGTAACATAAGTACATGGATCAACAAGGGACTGTTGAGAAGATTTGGATGAGAGAAACCAAAGTTATGAATGAAATGAAGATCAGGTGGAGTGGATGGGGAGGTTTCTCTGCTGCTATTATGTTGTGATTTTTCAGGCCCAAAGTCTACCTAATCTATACCACTCAGTGACTTGGTTCTATATGGGTTTCTTATGAAAGGTAAGTCAATTTGGGTATATTGCAGATCTGTAAGGTTTTCAGTGACAGAGTTTTCTCTGTGGATTGTCCTGACAATAGTTGGAGTTTTAGGTGTAGAAAAATTCCTAAAGATAATTTCTGGATTGTCAACTATTTCAGGAGGATTTGGGTTAGGATAGGCTGTATTATGGATTCTTCTAGAAGCCAGGATGTAGACCCAAGGATAAGAAAATTTTAGCCAAGTATGACAATATTTTAAAGGCAAACTAATCTGTGCAAGAAAACTTAATCATCAAAATTTTCTTTAACTGGGTCTTTATGAGGTGTTATGATAAAGTGAGTTTCCCAGTGGAGTTTATGGAAAACCAAGGGGAATCAGTAGGTCTAATGAAAACCAGTGGAGTCACCAGGTGGAGGATTTTTACTTTTTTTCTAGGACTGGTTGTTGTCCACCATCAACAATCAGGAACCACTCTTGGCAGACACTTGATTCATTTTAAGGATGGGATTTTCTGAGTTTTGAAGTTATCTATTACTCAATTTATTCCCCAGTATGGTCACCACTATGTTGGCTCCCTGTGATTTACAATAATGGCAAGAATAAACAATGCAGGGGGCCATATCAGAACCACTTTGGAATCCTATGACCTAGCCTTCCTAGATTCAGAGAGGGATCTCTCTATTAAGTTCTTTCAAAGGATATATATCTATACTTTTTTTATGATATTAGGCTAGTTATGAAGCTCAGAGAATTTTTTTGTTTGGTTGGGATGGATATCATTAACTGAAGAGGTCAGTAAAGGGTGAACGTGAGAGTAAAATGAAAGAATGTTTCACCTGGACACATAGGCCATGAGATAGTATTAATCCATTGGGCTATGGAGCCACAAAAGGATTTAATTATACAAAAATTCTTTAAGGGTTTTCATAGCACAAGTCATCTATATCAAAGGATCTTTTAGATTGAATTTTGATATGAAACATTAAGATATTGTGAAAGAAGAAAAGATAATAATCAATTAAGAATCTATTAACTCCACTAAACAAGAAAAGACTTTCAAAGTAACTGTTTGAAGAAAGCCAAAGGACAGGGAAAACCATAGACTTCTTTGGACAAAATTTTATTAAAGCACACTTTTCAGACAAAAATCCAGTAATCCTAAGAATACTTTCATAAAGTAGAAAGCATATAAGAGAACAAGGAAAATAGCCTAAGATGAGACATAAACTATGAATCTAGCCTGATTTTGGAATAATCTCAAGGGATCTTTCAAAGCAACTGTTAAAGACTAGCTAGAGGACAGGGCAAACCATAGACATCCCTAAGTGAACTCTACTTAGCAAACCTTGAAAAAATCATTCAAAAACAATATCTCAAGTTGTACTCAGAAATACATGGGCTCACCAACATTTCTTCACTGGTTATCCTCTGTTGAATCATTTCTAAAATAACAAACTCGATAAAACTGAAGGGAAATTTAAGGATCCTCCAATCAAACCTTAGTAGAAGAAAACATAAAGATAAAGCTTTCAGACAGAAATAGGGTACTTTGACAGTAAATCCTACTCTAAATTTTCTGTTCGTTATCAGAGAAAATGGACAACATGTAAAACATAAGGAAAGACAAATACATAGAGGAAAAACATGACCTTTAATATAGACCAGGATCCTGTGAATCAGCTTGTTTTATTGATGTTCAAACGAGTTACATACTCCAATTCCAATAGGTCTTTATGGCCCAAAACCTCTCTATTCAGCCTAGTATTCTTCAATTACTCAACATCTCTTCAATAGCTATCAACTACGACCCATAACTCAATAATAATTCAAACAACAACAACAATGAGATCCTCATATAGTATTTATAGATAGATGAGGACGTGGAGTGAAAGAAAGGGTCTCTAATTTTTCATAAATGATAGAGTTTAATTTTTTTGACCTTTGAGACCATGCAAGGCCCAAGGAAAAATATATTTAAGTCTAACTCTGCATAATGAATTTTACATTAACTCTTTTGAACTACTTAGTTGTTTTTGTTGAATTTTAGGCTTTTTAGGTAGGCTGGAAATAACTTCTAAGATGTTTATACAAAATATCTCTAACTGTAATAACTTTGTGTATTTTCAGGGGAAAATAGGCTTGCAGGTGGCATCTCTGGTCCTTTGGAGAAGTAATTGCTTCAATGATTTTTCATTCGAAGCATTCTTTCTTGCTGATATGTTTTGATTAGCTCTTTAAAACTTTGATTAGGCCTTTGATGATGATTTTTGGCCTTCTTTATCATCCCACTATCTTTTTTTGTCACTTTTCTTATTGTTTTAACTTTAATTCATTTATCTTTACACTATGCTTTTTATCATCAATGTGCTAGTTAAGTCTCTATTCTTCTGAGTTTGACTCTTAACCTTTAATCTTCACTGTCTTTCTTTTGTTTTGTGTACAGGGGTTCCTTTTGCTCTGCTAGAGGGTTTTATTAATTAAGCAGTGTTCATGAGGCACTGGTCAAACATTAAGACCAAACCCTGAATCTCCCATTCTTCATTGATTCGGCCTCAGGATCATCATCCTTGGCTTCTTCCACTGGTATATGGCTGTGGCAGGGCCTGTATACTTGGCCACCATTAAACCTACAAATTTAAACAAAAAACGTGTTATAAAACTTGCGTTTTTTAGGTTGAACTTCTTTCAGAGGCTCAAGGGAGGCGAAGGAGCGATTTTCAAAGGGGGAAATTCTACAGAAGGGGAAATTCATGGCGGAATGATGAAGAACAGGGATGAATTTGAATTTGGCCGCGAATGGTGAAGGGTGATTTTGGGGAAATACTGGGGTGGTATTCGCGTAGGGGTTTGGCAGTAAATGGTTTTAACCTCGATGAACGAGATACCATACAATGGTTGACACTTGTCCTAGGGAAAACCACTTTTATCACATTGAAAATGTGCGTTAACCTGTTTCGGTGAATCAGGTGCGATATGGATTATGGGGCATCAGATCTGGGGGATCCAGATCTACAGTGGTGGGTGAGCACGACAGGGGAAGGTGCTCGGTGGTGGGACCGAGTGCTGACATCATCTGTTTTGTCAGGAAGCAGATAAGTTCAATGGTCAGGGTTAAATGGTGAGGATGTATGGGAGCTTTTGGACCGATGAGATCGACGGTTTAGATCTTGCCGGGAAAAACGTAATGCGAAGAAGTGAAATAATAGAGGAAGTGGGGCTAAACGAGGCGGGGAAATGTTAAGTGGAGAAAGCGAATGAAAAGACGCAGAAATGAAGAAGGTTCGGGGCTTAGCCAATGGTCACAGTCCTTGGTCGTATGAGCAAAGGGGTGGAGGACCTAAGCCAAAAAGGGCTTAAGGCCTTCTTTGATAAAACGTTGAAAATAAAGCTAAAAAGAGGGTTTTTGGGCCTTTTTAGAGTTTCGATAGGGATAAAAAGATGGTTTTAAACCATGTAAAAAGGTTTTATAAGGTTTAAATGGTTTTTAGAAGAAATGGAGGGAAAATGGGTAGGAAATAAACGCTTTTAAATGAGGAAGTGACTGTTATAGTGGGTGAAAAAATGAGTGATATGGAGGGATTTTGGAGGAAATTATGAAGGTGAAATGGTGGAAGAGGGGCTTGAAAATAGTCTCCTTGTGATAATAGCAAGGCTACGTGAAGGATTAAGTGAAGTTTACCAGTGAAATGATCTCTTGTGGATTAATGAACACAATGGGCTTTCAAGAACTCACAGATTTTCATAAAATTTGTTTCTTGAAAGCCTAAGAATATTTTTAGCCATCATGATATATAACAGAATTTATAGATGGCTAAAAAATCCCATAGATCTCCCACTAAACAGGGTCTACCACAGGCCCGAGAAAAAATCCCCTCAGCAGAAAAGGTATCCCCTTGAAGCCGAAACAGCTCTGATACGAAATGTAGGTTTTAACCCTGTACATAAATTATTTGCAAACAAATCTTCAAAACAGAAAATAAATAATAGCAAGAGCATAAAACGTAAAACATATATACATAAAGATTTTCCCCTCAATCCAAAATCAAGATGAATAGCTTGATTTTTCATTATATTCCTTTTAGTGTTACAACACATATATATACATGCTGAAGCATATATAAACCCCAATCCATTAACCCTGGATTAGAACATAACCATAGTTCCCTTGACCAGATCTACAAAATACTAGGGGTAAAAAACCATCATGCCCCAAAACCATGTGCAAACCCATGCACAAAACAATGGGCAAGTCCGCCCACCGAAAAATAGGGTCCAATTTTTTTTTCCTCGGGCGATGCCCTAGACCCTGAACAAGGGGGGCTACCGCCCCCCCTGTTGCGCCCAACGCAACATACAATGGAGCCTATCACCCCCCGTGCGTGATTATTCAAGGAAAGAATATAACACATACCCAAAATGAAACATAGCTTTTTCTTACCTACTTATCTTCATAAAACTAAAATATATGCAGAAAATATAGTGAAATGAATACTATAAAAACTTACAAGGAGACAAACCGATTGAAATAAGTCTAGAATCCTTTTATTTATCATCAATGATAAAAAATCTCATACACTTCTTCTTAAAAATGCTCATCCAAGGGTGTAACCCTTAATAACTTGAATGGAGAGTTATTTATACTATAATTTCTATCACTTAGAAGTATCTAAACTAATTACAAAAACTAGTATCAAATAGTAGGAAAACAAAAATGCATGAGTGATCTGTCACTGCCTTTGAGGAAATATTTGATGATGTGGCCCAAAAAAATGTTGTTGTGCTGGCATGCTGTTGGAGACAAAAATTTACTTTATGGTTTCAAACAAGTGATCCCATATATCCTGAATTGGTATTTCCAAATTTACTAGCCTTTTGAAAACTTCATCCACTTCTGTGTATCTATCAAAATTAGTGTGGTTGATGAAGAGGTGTTTGATTTCATGCTTAATCATCAAATCAAAATCTAAAGCTTCGAGAAAATATTTCCCTGTCATATGGCCTTTAATTCCTACAAACTTGGTTTTGTCAATGGAAATGGTGTAGAGATTTCTGCAGTACTCCTCCAAGTTAATCATTTTGTGATTGGGAGCTGCTAATCCAGGAAATCCCCTTTGATTTAGAAAATTAAACTTACTGTGAAATATTTGGACAAAAATGCCCAAATTTTGATATTTAGTCTCTAATGGATTCAACATATTATTATTATGCAATAATTTCTTGATCTCTAGAATAGTAGTTGTTCTATCTGTAATGTTGATCTTCTCCAGATATGCCCTTCTCTTTGAATTTAGTACTTTAATCATGCCAGATGCCTTTGTTGGTTTCTTCTTGAGTGCTACCTTCTCTTTTTCAATGATAGTTTTTCACTTTTTGATTAATTCCTCCTGCTAAAAATTGATTTGTATGGATGACCATACCTCTATCATTTCTTGGCATCTTTCAGTCCATATACTATACAATCTTCCACTTTATAATTTTTGAACCTTCAATGCTAATTTGTGAGACTTATGAACTTCTTCCATGTAGATGGTGTCATTTTTTATTTTTTGCGTTTCCAAGGTTCTGAACTTCTCCAAGAGATTTTCATTCTCTTGTTTCTATAAGGTCAAATTCTACACAATTTTAGTTGGATCACCTATTTTTTATGTATATTCCACTCTTGTTGATGAAGAGATTGGATCTGTACCTGCAACTGTAATAGGCACTGCTGCAGCTGGGACCATGGTAAGCTGAGTTGATTGTTCTTTTTCCTTAATCAATCCTTACATTTTTTTCCTCCATATTCTTTATCTGAATGTTCTTCTCAATGATGAGTTTGAGCATCTCTTCTCTATTTTGTTCACTCTCCTCTATTTACTTTGTCTGGGGGTATTTTGTGGAAAGGAACTTTAACTTCTTTCAAAGAGATGCAATGTCTACATTCTTCTTCTTTAAAATACCTTCTACAACTTTACCATCCTTTGGGCTGTACCCAATCTTGACCACAATGTATTATAAAGACTTTAACTTCTTATCTTTAGCTAAAAAGGAAAATTTTTCTATTTTGATTTGTGACTGTACATGTGACAATGTTGTTCTCAACTTAGATAATGTCATGGTTGTATTGGTCATGGTAGAGGAGCATATCTCCAGACTGATTATGCATTTCCATCTGGTCTACGAGATGAATCTGATTTGCATCAAATGAGAAATCAGGTCCCATTGATTGACGAAATCGTCAATTCCTTAATTCTGAATTGGGAAAATATCTTATGTAACAATTTAGCCAAACACATCATATAATATAGGAATAAAAGGAGTCTTTCATCTAGAGAAATACCTCCCTTTTATATGAGTTTCTATGTCATGGAAGAAATCTTCTTTTCTCCTAGTTTTCCTACCATGGGATGGAAATGGACTACCCAAGACCCTACCCCAATCCACATTTTCCATAGATCCCTTTGGGATTCAGACTTCCATCTAAATTTTTATAAAAAAATTCATGGACTCATGATGCCTATGCACCAGATGATATTCAATGAGAAAGCCCCTATGGTTTCCAAAGAAGCTATTACATATATTCTTTCTGTGGCTATATGGTTTGCAGAGGAGAATTTTACATAAGTCAGAGTATTTTGGATTTATGCTTATCCCCTCGTCCTACCATATTATGTTCCTAATAAGTTTCTTGCAATAGAGATAGCCTATCAGCTTGTTAATGGTATTACTAAATAGTTGAAAGATGCTAAGAAGGCCGTTTGGCCTAATTTTCCTTTATAGTTCAACACTTTTTGATATTGGCCATGCCTACAAAGAAGTTTCAAAGATCAATATATTTAATTTGGCAGTAATGCCAAAGAGGCTCTATGATCCAAATCATTAGGGGAATTTTGAGGTCTAAAATGGGCCTCCTAAGAAAAATGTACAACAAAAATAACCTTTATAAGAACCAATAGGATTTAATATTATGATGTAAACCACGGGGGATGATTCACCATTTTTTAAGAAAAAATGTACAAAGATTAAAAAATAATAAAATAATAAAACTACTTTTTCAACTCATATTTTCAACTTATCTCCCAACGTTTTTACTCAAATTTTGAGCGGGAGTAGTCGTTGGATGAAAAATTTAATTCCTCATCCAAGGAGTACCCATGTTGCATACTTTCGATGGACCCTGCTACACGTAAAATGAGAAATACATAAAAAACGTGATTGCAATCACGCTTTTCATGTATTCTAATTTTTCATGTAGCAAGACCCATCAAAAGCATGACACATGGGTACTCCTTGGATTAAGAGTTAAATTTTTCATCCAACGACTACCCGCTTGAAATTTGAGTAAGAAATTTGGGAAATAAGTTGAAAATATGATTTCAAAAAGTAGTTTTTTCATTTTTCCCTCTAAAATTTGATGATGCAATCAAATCTTATTTTATTATTTCCACTATTATTTTATAATTTCCTTAGGAGGCCCATTTTAGAACTCAAAATTCCCCCGATGGATGTAATTAAAAATTACACCACTGAGCTTAATATGAATCCTTCTGTAAAAGACATAGATGGATTTGATGATTTATTTCAAGACATGGAAAAGTTTTATGATATAATTAAGTTTGCAGCCAGTCAACTTAACCAAGATGATTTGAAAGCCTTCTAAATATACAGAAATAAGGGACTGGAGAGATTTCCTCTCAACTTGTTAACTATTGAAGATGTAAACAGACCTACTCCAAGTATTAGCTTGGATAATGAAACAAAAGACATGTCCGGGGATGAGTCGGGTCAATCAAAGCATCAATCTCACAATTCTGATCATTCTGAAAATGAATCTGAATCCAGAAAGGATAGCCCAGAAAATATAATTGATTAGGTAATCCAAGAGATAGAGATGCAGGAGAAAATATAAATTAATGGAATAAAATCATCTTCTCAAGAAGTTCAACACATTCATGATACAGTTGATCAGTCAGAAAAGTCCCAAACAAAGAATTTGAGTAGTGAATGGGATGAGTTTTATGAAGCAATAAAAACTCCTAAAGCCAATCCCAATGTTGATCAAGTAACTATTTTTCAAACACCTGAACATTCCCAGAAGATAGTGGAAACTGTTAATCCACTGTAACAACTTCTAGAAACTCATGATCGAGAGATCATACCGGCCTACCCTACAAAGTAAATAGTTTTACAGATTGAGGAAATCCCTTCGCTGGATACCTTATACAACCCTAGTCATAAGTCTGTAGTCAAGAGAAATAAAATGAGAAGAATTGATGAACAAATCTCAGACCTCACAAATGAATCCGTTGACATTTTCTGGAAGGATCTGTTAGCTTATCCTACGGAAAATTTAACTAAATAATCACAATATGTAGGGGAATATGCTACTGCCACTGTTGATAAAGCTACCGATGTTAAAATGTTGCTGAAGCAAAAGGAAGGCAGAATACAAGGACTAGAGAGACTGTTAGATGAAGAATAATCTAACTCCAGTGAGCAAATGAAATCAAAGATGGCCCGATTTGAAAAGGATTTTCGAAATCGTAATTTACAACATTAAGCAGAAATCACTGAGAAACAAGCACAACTGGAAGCATAAATGACGACGTTACAAAGCCAACCAAAATTATAGAAATTCATAAAAAAAGCATTGGATATAAATGCTAAGTTAAAGAAACAATAGGAAGTATTTTTCCAAAAAGGTTCCATTATTGACTCTTATTGTGACTCAAATGAAATACTGATCCAACAAGTAGCTATCCAGAAACTTGAATGTGAGAAGGTAGAGAAGAAAATCAATGAACACAATTAATGGCAAGCATCAGACTCAGGAAAGCAGGCTAATATACCCCAGGTAGATAAGTTCGATAAGAAGATCTTATTCAAATATTGGGAAGCACAAATAAAGCAGGTAGAGAAAGCAGCAAGAAAAACATCAAAATTATCAAAAGAAATTACTAAATCTGTATGTGAACAGCGGGTGAAAGAAGAAATTATCAAAGAGTACACATCTAAAGTGTTCTCAAAAGTCAAACAACTAGAAACAAGGTGGAAGCAAAAGGCAGAAACGTAGGATGAAATAATTAAGAAGGTAAATAAATTTCATCAAGAAAATTATTGCAATTTTCTTATAAAATCTTATCATCAATACTAGATCCTGCAGTATTTAACAGATTCAATAAGAAGATCGCATCTAGTACTCTCAAATTCAGTATTCAAGGGACATGTGAGATCGATAATTTCACAACCAGCTCAACTCAAGCCCATGCTAGATATTTGTGAACTTCGTGACCAAATCCAAAATAAAGGGTGGAATTCATAAATCATATTGTTACTTTATTTTCCTAGATTGTAGTTTAAGTTAGTATTACGAGGATGGTTGCTTGAAACCTCCTCTTTATTTTTGTAATAATATATTTTATAACATAGTTAGTTTAGTATATAAACCCCTCTCATGCATTTAGAGAAGGGTCCAGAAATGTGTCAAAAACATTTGTAAAGAATGCACTATTGTAAGTTTGTGAATGCTTTGATGAGTTAATGGAATACATCTGTTATCTTTTGACAATTAAATATGTTTAGCTGATGTTGCACTACTATACTCTTTAAATTTCTTGAAAGTGAAGAGGAGCAGATCAATTAATATCAATTTACATGAGTAGAACTTTGTACATATGGTACTTCTATTCACTTGTATTAAGTCTTACTTTATAGATTGACAGTCATCTTTTTATTACATTATATATTTGAAACGATATTGTAGATAAATGTTACATGCACTTATGTTCTAATATTTTCTTTGATCCCTTATTGAATATATAATGACACATATGAATGCGATATATTTTTGACAATTCCTCTGGTCAAACTACTTTGTTAGAAGAATCATCTTACATAATGTTCATCTCTTTCAACTGTTAAATGATCTATATTACTAATAGTTGAAGGATATCTCTTTAGATCGCATAAAGGAAGAAACACCTAGGGTATATAGTAGAATAAATAGTTTAGATAGATGCATATGATAGATTAAAATCATTCTCCATTTGCATATTGTATAATCAAAACATACCCTCAAAATCATCCTTATTGGGAAATTGGTTCCACTATCCCCAGTCGGAGCCACTACACCAAACAGAAAAGGAGCTACTTTAAGGTTTAGACCAAGTGGTTTTGCCCCATGTTTTTGTAGTGGAATTCTTAGGCCTCAACATTTTGGTGCTAGAAGGAGGGTCTTGTGAATGGAAAAATGATATGATCAATCTAAAGGTCAATATAAGAGTCTCTCTCCCTCTAGATCCCCATTAACTCCCAGAAAATTATCTAGAACCTCATCTTAAAAATATGAAGTTGATCATCCTTCTCCTAAGTTTCCTAGTGATATTCAACCCATATATCTCCTGATTCCCATCAATCTTCCCCATAAGTTCAGTCTTTGATAGAAAAGTTAGAGAGAGTATCCATTTCTGTTGAAAAGCCTGAATCTTTTCAAATATCAGATGTCAGTATTTCATCTTCTTTACAACCTCGAATAATATTAACTCTATCAGAAAGTCAAAAGACATTAATTCTACCTTTTGAATTTACCATCGATAGTAATCGAAAGAAAATAAAGAGGGCTCAATCAAAGTCAATTGCCAACGATATTTTATCCCATTGTTAGATTGAAATTTGTCACCATGACATTTAGTTGTCTATATGGGTTCATCAATACCTATTTATTGCTCCCTTAGAGGTCCAAAATCATAAAGTTCCTAAACCAAGTCTTGGAATTTGGGAAAAGCTCATTAAAACCCCAAAAATCCTAACTCCAGACTTTTACTAGTCATTGCTTGTGGTACCATGGGTTATTGTTCTAAAACCTGTGGCACATCCCGCACGTTCTATTCGTTATAACTGCGGACCCCCATAAAAGGTCAAACAAAAGGAAAAGTAAGTTCTAGAAGCCCAAATAATCGAATAATCTCTCAGATGGAGGCTTCTAGAAGCGTTAACTGGTCGAGCTTCACCCCTTCCATTCATGAACCTCTATCCCTTCATTAATGGAGCTATCCCTTGGTTTTTGGAACCAAAATCCCTTTATGAGAGGACTTTATCCCTTCCTTATTGGAATTGAAACTACTTCCCTTCTGCTATAAATTGAGATCATGTTTCAGTCTCAAGGTTACTTAGAACTTGGTTGTTTTGAGGTGAATTTCTGAAGAAATCATACTCTCTTACTTGGAATCATTGACATGAGAATGATCACATACTCATATTCATAGTTTTATGCCAATTTAGAGAGGCGAAGTCTTGTCAAACTGAGGGAAATGACTGTTCAGGACCCTGGAAGAACATGTACAAACATCAAGGCGTTAAGGTTGTAAGGTTACTTTTTATCATTCAAGTTAATACAAATGGATTCTATTTTATCATTAAGTTGTTCCTGTATTTATTTGAATAACTTATTCTTGGATTCCTTGATCACTGAGATAGATTATTGCTTCTAAATTATTATATCTTGCAGGTGCTTTTTATCCTTTTGCTTGTCATTGATCACAGGTCTTACATGTTAGATTTATATCTTCTAAAGTGATTGGATTGAAGATCAAAATAAGCATTGGACTTCAGGTAGGAGCATCTCTCCATATGTAGTTAATTAATAATTTTGAAACATAATGGTCTAGAGAAAATGGTTTACATTTGTTTGTTTGTTTCTAGATATCCTTAGGATACTAGGGAGATCATTCTTGTCCACAAGAAGGGTTAATCCATGTAACAAAATGGAAACTCCGCTGGCGATAAATCCAAACTTAGTTTTCTTTTTCATTTTCAGTTTGAGTTTTGAAATATTTCTTTGAGATTTCTTTAATTTTGATTAGTTCAAAACTGGGTTGGGTAGAAGACTCAATAGGAGCCCTGACTATAAATCTGTATTTTTATTTTTTCTATATTTTTCCTACCTTCTACACTTTTTTTATAGAAACAGAGCAGTAGACTCCGCAGATTTTAGTGCAATATAGTGCAGTAACACACCTTGTTCCATTAAAAACTGCGGACTTCTGGAAATTTTTTGAAAAAGTAAAAATTCTATTTTCCTGGAATCCAATAACTTGATTCTCTATTATTATCCCAACTTGTCTTGACTATCAAAGACCTCTGTGTGAGTTTCTTTCAGCAATTCTTCTGTTTGAAGTGATCTTTTCAGCTAGTTTTCATTTTAAGAGTAAATGTTTGCCTTGTCTTCCCGTTGAACTGAATCAGAAACTTTTATATACCTTAGCTATTTGGCATGTCATCGCTTTTCTGTTGAGTCATTGAACTTGGTGAAAATATTATTCTTATGAAAATTCGATTTTATTTTCATTTTCAAACTTAGAAAACCTTTTAGCTTGATAAGGTATGAATTTCATTTTAAAACCATTATTGGATGTTTTAGTTTCTTGTTGAGATAAGTAGAAAGTTCTTGGTTAGATTACAAACTAAGCTTAAACATCCTCCAACTTTTAGATAGAATTCAAGATTAGATTTTTCTTTTGGTTTTGAATTTTATAATTTTAAGAGTTTTTAGTTTTCTTTTGGAAGAAGTTTGATTTTTGTTTCTAATTTAAATGATATAGGGAATTTCATTTTAAGAAAAATATATTTTTTCTATCAAATTTAGTTCTCTAAATTGTCTTCTTTTCAAAGTTTCTTATGTAGGAAAGAAAGAATTGATGTTTTGAAAGTTATTGAAATCTCTCAACTCTATCCTCTAAATAGATTTCATTGAAAATAAATGAGTTGCTTCTCATATAGATGCATTGTAGGACATTTTTGAGTTGGGTCATTACATATCATTAAAGTTTCACTTCCATACCTTTTGACCTAAGAAACAACCAAACTAAAAGTAATTCTTAATTAAAATCAATCTAGAAATTTTATATTTTCTAGGGATCTTTTCCACCAACATAGCTTAGGCTAGTGTCTTGGAATAGGTTTTAGTTAACTCTCCAATGCAGTTAAAACAAGCAAGTAGTCAATCTTGTAGTAGAAATATCTAATTGTAGCATGTATGCTCTAGGAAGCTCCTCCTAAAGGAGTTAAGCATGATATCATATCCAAACCAGTGAGGTAATCATACCTATCTCATTGGGAATGATAGCAGATGTGCATGTATTACAAATAGTAAACCTTGGGTAGACCATTGTCGAGGAGCTTGGGGTCACTTGTTGGTAAACCTTGGATTATGTCAAGGAGCATTCAAGGGGATTGAGCTTGTTACTCTGCCCTTGCGTGTATATCAGATTCTAGACTATTCCCCAGGTATATGTGATCCCGTTGGTGACCTTAGCAGCTATAAACTTTAGGATTCTTTCCCAAGGTGACGGTGGAGGGAAGGTCCCACTATACTTGGAGAAGACATCGACTAGACTCACTCGGACTCTCCGGAGGGTTATCTTCACTCGAGATGGTTTAAGTGGAGAAACTTGCATTGATATGTTTCATTAAGCAAGTTGTTGGGGTAACTATTCCAACCTCCATTTCTACATTAAAATTCTACAATGTTGGATTTCATCACCAACTAGTGTTTTTACTACGGGAATCTATTGTTTGTGTGTGAATTGATCTCTTAGATTTTTATAGGCATTTGATTCATTTGGTTGTTTCCTTAGATACTTTAGGATTTTTTTATTTGCAGTTTTCTTTGATTACGTGTCACTAAAATTTTTAATCGTGGTTGAATTACTGAGACAATCATGTAGAATGCAGGGGAAACCCCCTGAAAATACACCAAGACAATTAGAAAGAATTAAATCTGAAAAAGGATAGAAATTTTGGACTAGATCAACAGAACAAGAAGAAACATCCATAATTATCCATCCTGATTACGAAGTAGATCAGCCGCAAATAACATAATATACTCCTCAGAAACTTTCACTTTCCGAACTAGCTAAACTTGCTTCTACAACAAGTGAATTATCATCTACTGAACCTGAAATTTATGAGCTAGAAACGGAACCTGCTATGCCTAAACCTGCTTTAGAATTTGTTACTCCAACCCCTGGTAGTCCTGATTCACCTAGAGTGAAGAACCAAATCCTAGAAGATCTTCCTCCTGGTCTCATTAGTATTGAAGAAGTTATTGACACTGAAGAGGAAGTTTTTCTTCTTCCAGCTCAGGAATATTTAAGTCTTAAGGAATGTGAATCAATTTTTTATAGTCCTTTTATACAATACGCTTGGTATTCTTCATTAATAGACTTTCTATATAACGTTGGTATGAATTATTCGCCACCTCAAATTCCTTTTCCTTTTACACCAAGAGTTTATAGACATCCATTAAACATGTCGGGTGAGTCATCCATGTTTTCTGAATCTCCAGAAACATATTTGTATGGTGGTTCATCTGTTCCTGCAGGATACCAGTCACTTTCTAGTACATTCTCAGGGTTATCTCCTTTTCCTAATAAATGTATACTATCATTTGGTCCAAATGAATCAAATACCGGAAATTTTAATAGTGAACAAGTTTATGTGATGTCTGGGAACATTCCTAACCCTAACCCTCAAGGTAGTAATTTACAGCCTGGGGAACAACCCCAAGTTAGTAATTTACAGCCTGGGGGGAAACCTCAAGGAAAATATGTACCTCAAGGTAAATATCAACGCCAAGGACATTACACACCTCAAGGATAGTACATACCTCAAGGTCAATATCAACCTCAAGGTCAGTATCCAACTCAGGGTCCACAACTTCCTTTAGGACAGCAGTTCTACCTAGAACAAAAAATGTTATAAGGAGGAAGAATTTATCCAACTAATTACCAGTCATATGTTCAACATGGTTATGGTCCTTCTTATGTCCAACCTTCAATGGGACCCTAATATCCCACAGTAAATATGGTGTGGGATACATCCTAAGTTCAACAAAATTTGCAGCAAAATGTATAGGTACCTTATTATCAACCTAGACAACCGATTGGTTATACTCATATCCAACAACCTATCCAACCTGTTCAACATATTGTTCAAGTACCTGCGTCTAGAACAGTTCAGCAGCCTGGTTCAAGTACACCTAGAACTCCACCACAAACTACTGCTGCAACTTCTGTTTAAGCTACCACGCCTATTCCTGGAGTGTCTGCAGCTCTTGTTTCTACTTCCCCTCAAATATGGGTTCAGATTCCTCAAGTTTCTACTCCACATCCTGGACCTACAGTTCAAACTATTGTTCAAATGCCTATAGGACAACCTAGCACAAGTACAGTTATAACAAGCCAGCCCAAGTTTACCTATCAACCGTATCAAGGGAAAAATCCATATGGACCTGTCCTACAAATTCCAGTATATCTCCAACAACCATATCCTGGGTATACATATCAAACACATGTTCAACCCCAGTATGGTCCGATTAATGCTAGTTATCCAGGGGGCATTCTGATTCCAAATGCATAAGATATTCTAGGGTATCCTGAATATCCTCCTCCTAGAACTGGTTTAGTTTCACAAGGTTATCAACATGACCTTAATCGTTGCTTATCATTCATAGCAACTTTGGATTTACCTGATCTATCACGCCTTATGAATGATCCCATATATTATCTTCTGTATTGGCCATCGATGCCAAATGAGTTTCCTAGTGATATCCCAAAGTTTGAAGGAAAACCAGGAGAGGACCCTTCTAACCATGTCATGACTTACCACCTCTCGTGTGCATCCAACTCTTTAATTGACGATTCGACTCGATTGAGACTTTTTCAGAGAACATTGATAGGATTAACAGCTAAATGGTACATTGAAATACCACGAGGCTCATTTAATAATTTCAATGCCTTAGCAACCGCCTTCTTAACTCATTTTCAGTTGCCAGTTAGATACGACAATGACACGAAATTTCTAACTTCACTAAAACAATCTATGTCTACTTACATATCAGATCACATATATGAATGGAAACGTAGAAGACGTTTGGTGAATTTTTTTTATCCCGGATCAGATATTGGCGGAATGATTTATAAAATCATTACTACCAAAAATCACTAAAGATGTAGCCAAAGGAGGAGCTGTTACGAAAGAACAAGTTATTGCACATGCTCAGTATCTTGACTTGGTATATACTAAGTTAGGTACTTTGTAAGAGAAAATTCCCGATTTACCACGTCCAGGTCAGATAACACCAAATCCTTTAGGGTATGATGCCACTGATGGTGTAATTGGTTCAGTTAATACTACTAAGAGTAAGAAGAAATCTTCCAATATTACTTCTCCTATAATAACTTTACCCAATTCACCAAAAGGAGATTCTTCCCTAGAAACTTCTGCTGATATTCACATTGTAGATTCGTCTTCAACTAAGTATAAATCTAGAAATAAGAATAAAGGGAAGAATAAAAGTAAACAGACTTCATCTCCCAAGGAAAAAATTGAGAAAAATGAGCTGACTCATGATAAAAAAAAACCTCATTATCCTTGTGTTATATGTGATGAGGATCATTTCACTAAGGAATGTCCGCATAGGTATGAGGTATCTAAGTTTGTCAAAGGTTCACCCATGCCCGCTATCTTGAAGGATCCTTTTCCTGTTCAAGATATAAAAGTGATTAGATCTTCTTCCAATACATCAACAGATATTTTCATGATGTCTCAAGTAATGGTTGTGACTCGATCACAAGATTATGGAAGTAAAAATCCTGTTACTGATAAAGAAGTAGAAAAATCTAATTAGAACCAGCTACATATCCTTCGGTTTTTTATCAACTTCATATCGAGAAAACCAATCTTGATTTAGTAATTAAACCACCTGCTAAAGGTGTACTTCAGAATCATCTTTCAATCCACATGCGAGAGCTGCTCAGAACTACAACATTGTTGAAGATTTAGCCATATCTCCTTCATCAATGTCGGCTTTAGAAGTGCCGAAATCATATCCAGCACAAAGGAAATTACTATTATCAGCTATTGGAGCTGTAGATATTTAGGATTTGAATCTCATGGTCTTTGATTTAGAAAATTTTACACCACGCCTCCCTCATCAAATGGCTTTTCAGATTCCAGTACTAGTCAAAAATGGACGTTGCTTTCGTACTGTAATTGATTAAGGAGCATCTATGTGTATTATGTCGTTAAACTGTTGGAAATCACTTGGTTCTCCAACACTCAACCAATATCCATCAATCCTAAAATATTTTGATGGAATATGATTCCATCCTTATGGAATTTTGCAGGATCTACTGTTATCACTCAGGTTTTCCTTGAAGTTGTGGAAGAGGAAAGTATACCCGAGGTAACCACAAACCAACCTTCAGATGCAGAATCTAGCCAATCTGCATCCAGAGAGGGCTCTCTCTTTATGATTTATCTTTGTTCTTAGGAGGTTTTAGGCTAGGTATAGATCCAAGAGTTTGATTTTGTTTGAATGGTGGAATCTGCTGACTAAGGGCAAGGTTGAAGATTTTCAGTCCATTGGGCTATGGAGTCAAAGGATGGCTTTACTGGATTTCTATTCTACACACAAGATGGCTTTGCAGGGCAAGATAGCCAGACAGAGAACAATCCTTAAAATTTAAAGTGGATGGGATGGTTTTGAAGGGATGAAAGGCAGTTAAGAATATTTCACCATGTTCAAAAATAAAGAAATGAAATGACTACAAACAAAGAGCAATGAAGAATTCTTTATTATAGTAATAAAAAATGTTTAAATTAGCAAAGCAAGAGCATTTAAGAATTCGTGCTTATAGCCAATTTAGAGGAAAACATTAAGAATAATCACATCTGAAATCAGAGTACAATTAAGTAAATTCTGGTTCAATCCTTTATGTAAATTATTCAGAAATGGACATAATGATATTATAAACAGATATAAAACTTAAAACATTGGATAGAAAGACTTATTGAACTGCAGTCCGACACATGAATCCTGCAAAAGGTCCTGAGCTTCAAATTGTCATCCAGCAAGCCACAAATAAATTTCTCCAAAATGCTTTTATTCCAAAAAATTCAATGTCACAGCAAAGTAATAGAATCCACCCAAAATACTTCCAAGAGTGAAGTATTTATACAAATTCTAAACTAAAATATCTTGAAAAAATATTAAAATTGGTTCACAAATATCTCCAACTATTTTACATAAATAGAACTAAAGTAAAGGACACTCAAACTAATGCATCCATTTGGCACTATTTTTTATGGATAGGTGATGACAAAGAGGAGAATTCGAATTTGATCCAACTCTTATTTGATGATGAGGCATCCAAGTCACTAACTGCTTCCTTTCTTTGTGCAATCTGCTCCAACAATTCTGCAAACTTGGGGTCCAATGAGATCTTTTTATTTCTCAATACGTAATAGATATGTAAAAAGTGAAAGAGGTTATTGTGGATTAATATGTTGGTGAGATAAACCTCTTTCCGTTTCCCAAAATGCCTCTCCAGATGTACATAATAGTCTCTGTAAACAATATGTGTAAAACAGAGTTTTACAGAGTCTGAAACATAGCCTCTAAAGATGTGCATGTATCTCTCATTCGGAAATTACTGTGAAAAACGTGAGATAGGTTTTTGTATATGGGTCCCTTAGGAACAAAAACCTCCTTCAGTTTTTTAAAATGTATTTCTAATTGGCCAAAATATGCTCTACAAAAGGATGACTTAACAGGAATTTTCTGCAAAAAGGGCTTTCCAACATTGTTTAATATTTCCAAAACCATAATAGCTGTTATAAAAGTGAGAGAGGTTTTTGTAGAGGGTACTCTTAAGAACATAAACCTCCTTCAGTTTTTCAAAATTAATCTTGGATTGATCACAATAGTTTCTGAAAAACTATGACTAAAATATGCAATTTCTGCAAAAATGTTCCTTCTTGTTATGTTTTTTCATCTTTTTACTTTCTTGCTCTTTTGACTGTTTTACTTTCACTTTATACAAACCTCACTATTGGTGAAAGTATTCTCATCTCTTTTTACCATTTTACTGCCTTCTGTATTTCATTTTTACTGTTTACCTTTTACTTTTTACCGCTCTATTTTTTATCTGTCTTCACTTTGTCATGAACTTGTATGTTCTGTTTTGTAGCTGTCTTCCCTGCTGTTTATCTTCATGCTAGCTGATTTACTTGACTTGGTCTTCAATATGATACTCTTTAATCCTGATACTCTTTGACTGTTCTTTACTGTGTCCTTTTACTGTGTTAGATTGAGCAGTAATTGGGAGAAGGACATCTTGATTTGGGGATATTACAGCTCTTTGAGTGGGATCATAGTTAGAATGGAAATAGTGAATAATTTCTGGGAAAGTAATGACCGAGGGGATGAGATATCTCGGGAGATTGGATTCCCACAACCCAATGACATCTTTCCCTTTCGAATAATCCTCTCTGCAGCGACAATAACTCAGAAGGGGGCTTTCATCAAAATGCAAGTCTTTAATCTGAAAATCTTTATCCACTAAGGGAAAATATTCTAACTCTCTGTGGGGGGCATTCAATGGAGTTACATTCAAGGCTGCTGGAGCTTCCATTTTGGTTCTTGTGGGTTCAAAATGGAAGTTTCTGGGTTTTCTTCACAGAAATGTCGTGATTTTCGGTTTTAATGAGGGAAATTGGCACAATTGCAGTTTCGGAGGAACAATTCACAGTTTTAAGCCTCAGGGAATGATCTTAGCGACAAGATTTAATCACTAATCCAGTGGAAAACAAGGAAAACAGAGTTTCTTTTGAAGTTCGGGGCGCAATAGAATAAATACCTGTTCTTGGAGGCAAACTGAGTTTTAACAGGTATCAGGCGGTGGCAAGAGGATGCTCGAACACTGGTCCGACGGAATTCTGGAGCGAAATCGGATAGAACAGTGGATTTCAATGAAAATTTGAATTTCGTAGCGGAAGGTGCAGTCGTTTTCAATAATGAAAATAATGGGAAAAACATGAAATTTGCTTTATTTACAAGTTAAAAGGGATTTTTATTTTTTCGAGGAGTGACGTCATATCAGTACGGGCTGACGTGTGCAGGGGTCGGGCGGTAAGTGGTAAGCGGTAATCCCCGCACCGCTTATTGGCAAAGGTGGTATTGAGCGCGGGGGGAGCGATTCCATTGGGTGATGGACGCGTGGCAGGTGGACTATTTCAAAACCACCAAGCCCCCGCGCGTTAAAGCTCTAACAAGGGACGGGTGGCGGAATTAATATGGAGCGTTGATGTGTGGAGAGGCGATCTAACGGTGGAAAGGACGGGGAGATGGCAGGGTATTATCGTGCGGGCCCGGCGGGGTTTTAAATGTGATTTAACTTTATAAAACATCCCGGGGGGCATCTAATAGGCGGAAAACGGTTATTAATTAGTCCTGGTAACTAATTAATCCCATAGTTATAAAGGGTCGGGGTAAGGAATATCGCGCGCGGGTATTACAGTTAAGGTGTCGGGTGGGATGCCAGGTGGATGTGCCACGGTGGCATGAGGTTTTTCCAAAGTTTTGGTTTTAAAAAATAAAACTTCGGGTTTTATCCTTTTTTGTGTTAAACATATAGAATTATATGTTTAAATGTTGTTTTGATATTTATTATTATATGGTAATAAATAAACATTATTTAACTACCATAAGGGGCGGGACTATGATATAAGGATATATTTAACCAAAGGGCGTATGATGCGGGTTTTCAATGACTAATTGGGAAATAAACTTTGGTTAAAAATATAATAGAGGGGTTTTTGGGATATTAATTTTAAAGGAGTTAAATACTTAGGATAAGGCATTTACACTAGGGATTTAATAACTAGAGTTTAAACATTAATATGACAAAGGGACAAGGGATCTCAAAATACTTTGCACATCTAAGAAAGTGACAATTTGTGAAGTAAATTACAATATATCATCTTGAACACTTAAACTTAGAATAGTAAGTTATTTTGAGGGATTTTATGGAAGTTTTGCATGATTTTCCTAAGCAAAATGGGATTTTACTTAGGAAAAGGTTAAAGGTGAATGATTATAATGATGGATTATCTCAAGTACTTAGGTCTTTTTGATCATTAGGCCGAGGGTCCGGTCCCTCCAAAAGTCAAGGAAATGCCTTGAGCCCCTTTGATCTCCAAATACCTTAGCACTTTGGGGAAATTAGTAAAAAACTTAAGGGGAAAGTGATGTGGGAAGTTAATGATTTTGACTTTGCTTGCTGTGATTTTCCAGTGTATTTTCTGCTTCAGTACTTGTGATGAAAGTAAAGGATTAAACACATTCAGCAGCATCATTCATCACACGAAACTTTGCAACACCATCTACCTACCCTATCTACTTTACACTACCATTTTATTTTCTTTATTAGGGTGCATTTAGACTGGCAAACCCTCATCAATTTTCCTTTCTTTTACAAGGCAAATCTATCTAATTCTACCTTTATTACATCCAAGGGCTCAGATTAAACTGTTGAGCACCTTTTATTAACTCTACCTATCTACTTATCTGCCAAGATTAAACTGTTTGGTCAGATATTTATTCTCTAATCTACAACATGAAATTGAAAAATGAATAAGTCAAGATTAAATAGTTTGACTCTTCATAAATTGTGGCAAAAGTTTGACAAGCTGCACACAATTGCTTTATTACAGAAATGAAATAGTAGTGGAATTTGGATTTGCACACTTTCCTTGGTCTATTTTTTGTTTGGGGTTCATTTCTTTCACTTTTTTTGACCATTTTATTTTTCTTACCCTTTGATTTTTTTTTTAGGGTATACCCTCTTTACATTTTTTAAATTTTTTGATTTTTTGGTTTTTCAAGAATATGGAACACCTTTGCTCAAGAAAAAAGGTTTGAACATATTCCATAGTTCAATCCAGACAATCATGAAAAATGACACATATTGGTATAGGAGACTAACACTACCTATAGAGGCCAAAGCTAAACCGTTAATTTAGATGTAGAAGTAGTTGATGCCCCTCTAGATTACAAACTTCTTCTGGGTCGAAATTGTTCCTATGCAATGAATAATGTCTTGTCATATGTCTTTTGATTAATCATGTTTCCTCAGCATGGAAATATTGTGAAAAATGATCAGCTCTCATATTAATCGCCTGACCTAGCTTCTACAGATAGTATTTAACATGTTGGCAAATCAACTATCCCTTATGGGGATGTTGGAGTAGGTTTAATCAAAGATTTCTATTTAATGGGAATTTTTTCTATGCCTTCACCTAACGTACCTCATACTATTTCTAATATCAATATTATTACATCAAGCACTATTCCATTTTATGACCCTTGGATAGTTCCTTTAGAGTCAGAACTAGATTCTTTCAATGACGCGATGCCTTTGAGTCCTTTTGAGTTAGCATATCAAGCACTACAGTCATTTTCAAATCCACCATCAAATGATTCTGAACTAGTGAATGTGATCCATGGAGAATATTTTTCACCATCAACCTCAGATATAACATCAATTCCTGATCCTTTTCATTAAGTGTTTTTGTAATATTCCAGATCTGCAATAGCACAACAAGCCTGCTGAAATAACGCACTCCTGGGAGATTTATGCACATAAATTAGTATACAACCCTTGGATCCCCTATATCAATAGATCTAAAGTCTAGATCGAAGAGGGGAGAAAAAACAAATCAAACTAGGTGTGGTAAATAGATCTCCCACCACCTAGTCTAGATGGAAAACACCCTACAAGAGGGCCTATAGCTATGCACAACAAATGCTTCAGAAATAACGCAGTCTTGGACAGTATGAGTAGGAGGCCATAAAATATGACTAAATTATGAGTATACATCAGAAAATCAGAATTATAATGAAGCTCTTTCAATATACAATAGAATACAGGAGACAATAGAGTAAGGAATCTTCAGAAAAGAAGACTGCAACACATATATAACTGCAAAATTGTCTTGACAACGTTATTTTGAAGAGCTACAGTAGCTGAATATTACAACTCATATCTAGGATAGATATATGGACAAAACATCAGATCCATTTCAGATTTGGAAACTAGATAGTCTTATTTACAAGATCCCCTTGGGGTTTTGACAAAATCATGCATAGAAAAGTGTAGGTCTGAGTTTTAAGTTGCAGAACTGCAGAATGCTTCAGAAATTTCTGAAGATGAATTTTCATTAGAATAGATCAGATCTAAACAGAACATGGATCAGCAAGCTAATCCATGGATCACCAAAGTGAAAGGCAAAGCCCAACACTAGAGATCTCCCATCAAAACTAGGGTCAAAACACCCTGAAGAATATCATATGAAAATAATGCAGGTCGTCAATAAAAACTACACTGTAGCTCGAATAACATAGATGGAGAACTTCCAAGGTATAGATCTAAAGCACAAATAGGAGAGGCACTCTTCCATGAGGTTAAAAGACACACTCCATGAGAAGAGGCTCCCAAAATAAGCTAGATCTTTGCATATCTAGAATCCCACTTGCTGCAGCTTGCAAAAGTAGCAAAAACTTCACTGGATCAATGTTGAAATTGGAATTAGAGCTTGGCCTCAAGCCTCATAGTGGATAAAATCAGAAAATAATCCTCCAATAATCCTCGAAGGAAGAGGTGAGATCCCTACATAGGAACTCCAAGTGTTAAGCAGCACAATTCTCTACTAAATAGCAGAGAATAGTATTTGTCTAAGCATACAAGATACTCAGAAATATAATCAATCAAAAACCTTCTCTTGCTACCCTCCCCTTCCTTTTATAAGATGAAAGCCTTTGCAAACCCTCAACCACCTTGATGAGTTAGCTCCTTTCACATGAGGGGTCTCCTTATAGAACTGTGATGTCCCTTTATGAGATACATTGAATCTAGACAGCGCTGTAGATTTGGTCAAGGTTGACCCAGTCTCACAGCTTAAACCCCTTTCACACCTGTAGTGATTTATTTACATGGCCCTCGTTTATCTTTTTTCACATGGGCATTGATTTATTTAGTCTTTTCCGGAGTTTTACATGTCCTCCTTTATTCATTTATTCATGCAATAGAAAGTAAAACAAATTTGAATAGTCCTCTTAGCTTAGGTTAAGTAGGAATATTACAGTCCTCCCCTCCAAAATGTTTCTTGTCCTCAAGCAACTGATAAGGTGAGAGCTATAGCCCTTCCCCTCCTCCAAATATGGCATCATCAATGATCAAGTATTCATCATAAGCCAAGTTCTCTTCAAGCCAATACATCAGGAATTGTTCCTCCAAGGATAGCATAAGATGTGCATAGTCCATCCCACCAGGAGTGAAAAACTCAACAGAAATAAACAATGCTGGAGCAATTCTCCATCTAAAACATGTATCATTAAGTAAAGATTGAAGTTCCAAACAATGTGGTACATACACACTACTCATCCTCTGTCCATAAAACCCCATAAACAATTCAACTATATCATACAAGTATGGAAGCAAGACTACATATATGCAAATTGAAATATGAACTTGAGGGGGTGGGTCAAAATCCCCCATGTGATGCCAACACAGTGTACCTCTTGTCTTCTTTAGATCCAGGTGTGGTAAGTGGCATTCCCACCACACATTTCTTGCATGAGCCACCTTAGCATGGATGAAGATTTTACATAAGTTTGGTGCCTTTGGGAAGCACCCATAATGAAAAGGAATCTCCCTTTGCACAACAAGGGAGTGGCCAAATTCGTAATTCCTATTGGCCCCCAAAAATATATGAGATCCACATGATATCTCACCCCCTTTAGGAATCATAGCCTGCAAAAACATGGTAAATGAATGTGACAAATCATAAAATAAAACTTTCTTGGCATGATCATTCCTTTTAACCTCATATTCCTTCATACAGATGAAGTTGTGCATGAGCATGTTCCTCCTTTCAAGCAAAGGAAGCGCTGGCTGAGATGACTCTTGCAAAGATTCCATTGGCTACCCCAATGCTCCATAGCTAATGCACTCTTGAAAGTGTTGATCTAATTCCTCTCTCATTCCTTCCCAATAAAAAATCCTCATGATCAGGGTATAGATCTTCATTGAATACATGTGGCTATGGAAGAATTATTCATGTGCTCTTTGTAGGATCTTCTGCTTGAGCTTGGAAGCTCTAGTGAGGAAGACCTTACCATGATAATAGATGACTCCCCCTTGGACTAAGTAGCCCTAGTCTTGCATGCCATCTAATATCATACATGTGTGAAGATATTTAGAATATTATACAAGCAGTTGAGATTTCCAATAAAGATCCACACTACTACACAATGAAAACGCTGCTGATATATCTATGGAAGTGCTTGTCATTTTGTTGATCTCTGTTTTGACATTACACATGCCAAAATTATTTTTTTGAAGGCTGATCCTCCCATTCTTCTCCTCCCACAATGCAGATTCAGAAAAGAGAGAGGGAGATAGTGATGTAGGAAGAATATCCCCCTCATTCTTGAGTTGTTCCAAGCCCTCCAGCGCTGTAACTTGGTCTCTCATTGCTCCAATCCTTCCTTGATCTAGATTTGGAGCAGCACTTTGTGAAGCCTCCCCCACAAGATCTGAATCTGATGGCATCCTAGGTTGCTTGCCATTAGATAAGAATGTCCCTTGTAGCATCCTCATGAACATGAGAGAAGGGACTATGATATCCCTGCTTCCACTGCGCAAATCCATCTCTATTGTTTGTGTGGAAGTACTAGGTGAAGGATAAGTGTGCATGCCTTGAATCATGTGTGGTTTCCCACTATTCAAGTCCACCCACTCTGTTACACCATTTTTTGGTCATCTAACCTATTATCATTAGATGGACCCAAGTACACCATGTAAGACCAATTTTACCCTAAGTAAAATTTCTTTCACTATGTAAAATAACTTAATAAACCACATTTATTACGTTTTTTATGGTCAAAACAGGAAACCCCAAAAGGAAATATTAAACAAACCAATTTTGTTTAATTTTCCTCATGGAATAATTAATTAAACCATAATTTAATTATTATTCCTAGTCATGTTTAACCCAAAAACAAAGAAATTAATTAGATAAACCTTTATTTATCTTATTAATTTCCAGGAATAATTATTTAATCTTATTTAGATAATATTCCTTGTTAAATATGACCAAATCACCCACAAATAATTAAATAAATCATTATTTATTTGATTATCTTCTAACCGCTTCCTTAAAAAGATAAGTAAATCATTTATTTATTTATTTTTAAGAAATAAAGGGATTTGACCCAAGTCAAATACTTTTTCCCTCCAACAAATATAATAAAATATTCCATAAAAGGTGGATCTAGATTTGGTTAACATTATCTTAATCATGCACCAAGATCTAGAATGACCCAATATTCTGTTATAAATAGGAGGGTTTTTCCTACCATTCTTCACCTTTTGTTGCCTATTAGATCACTCTGGATCTATACACTTGGTCACATTTTTCTACCATTTGCTGTGTGAGCTCCCTTTGAGTTCCATTCTTTGTGTGGGTTTTCTACACCAACAAGAGAGAGAAATCTTAGATCTGAAGTGCCGAGGACTTCCAAGAACCCATCCCACTGAGGAGAATTGGATACGCCTTCTTGTTTTCCTCCCAGGTGCCCGATTAATACAAAAATTCTTTCAAAAATTGTTCTTGTCTTGTCTATTGGTATATGGAGCAAACCCTTGTTTTTACTTCTTAATGTCTTTCCATGCATAGATCTGGTTTTTGCAGCTCTTTTCTTGTTCAACTAACTGCAGATTTGAAGATATTGGCAACCAATTTTGTTGTTAGGGCTATTAGTTATGCGTAGCTAAAGTGGTCCTTTTTCGTACACTTCGACAAAGGATTCATACTAACACAATCCATCTACAAATCTTTCCAATCAGTGGTAACCTTCCCCAAGGTAATCAACCATTGGACACCCAAAATGATTTTGGTGTTTTGTATGTCAACTAGAAAGAAATGATCCACCAGAGTGTAGGATCCCATAGTGACAGAGAGTGATGGAACATATTTCATGCATTGCATGGTCCTATCTGCTGGGACCAAAACAGAAAATCCCTCAAAATTATTAGTGGGGATTGCTCTCTTTTGCACAAGATGAGCATCAATAAAGTTGTGGGTTTCCCCACTGTCAGGACAGATACTCTCTGATTCATGAATGAAACTTGTACTCTTAGGGTCAAGTACTTAGGCACTCCTATCAAAGAAGCAAGAGTCCCACTTGTTGGAGAAAAGGCTCCCTTCCCATCTATGGATGGTGTTTGATCTTCCTCATCATCATCAACGTTGTGACCCCTCCTAGGTTCATCATCTTCATCTTCCTCCTCAAGATCTGAGAAGAATTCTATGTAGTGTGCTTTCCCAGCAGCACATCTATGTCCCAGTGCCCATGACTCTTGGGAAGTGAAACACAATTTATTTTTCCTCAATTCCCTCCTGAGATCAATATCAAGAGGCTTCTTCAAATAGCTCTCCTTGGGAGGAGCATATTTTCCTTCCTTCTCCTTAGAAAAGTGAGGGGCCTTGCTCTAGAAAGTTGCCTTTGCTTTTGGCAAGGCTTCTTGGAGGTCGCTAGCCCTCTCAATGGAATCATTCAAAGTGATGGGCTTGGTAGATTTAACCAACCCATGCAAAGGTTCCTCTAGGCCATCAATGAACATGTAGACCCTCCTGGCTACAGATAGATCAGGGACCATGACTGATAATCTCAGAAACTCAGAGATATAAGTCTCTACATCTCCTGACTGCTTCAGATTTGCAACGATTATGAAGGGTGCTTCAGGATCCTTCCTATCAAATCTCTCCACCAATATTCTAGTAAACTCAGAATATGTAGTCACATTGAAATATCCCAATGTAGACAACCAATGGAACCACCAATTGTGCGCTTCACCTTCAAAGTGCAGCGCTGCAATCTTGATGGCTTCAACCTCAGGGACTTTGTTCAAATGAAAATAGATATCCAGATTTTCTACCCATGCCTTGGCAAAGCTGGAGGATGATCCATCAAACCTGGGCAAAAATAATCTTCCCATATAGTGGTGTCTATCATGATTATGAAAGAACCCAACATCTCTATACTGCTGCCTTGGTCTTCTCTTGTCCTTGAGCTGACAAAAATCTTGGAAACTCAATTTTTCCTTGAATCTCTGACTCTGAGAATCATAATCTACAAAGTAAGATTCAAGGGAGGATTTTTCTTGTGGTCCTTCATTCTCCACAACCAAGAAAGTAGGCATGGTGGAGCGTTGTGAAGCTTGTGGGGCTTGTGGTTGGTTCACCAGTTGATCAATCCAGTGATGAGACATGTCATAGCTTTCCCTCGGATGAAATTTCCCAGGATATTCCCTCATTTTATCCATCCTCATCCCTTTGATCTCCTTGGAAAGATCTTGCATGGCCACCAAAAGAGTTCTTGCAAACTCTTCCCCTTCGTTGTCACTTGTAGTCTCAGGGGCTTTACCCTTGTCTTGATCTTCAGTAGTATAATCATACTTCTTGTGACTTTTATTTTGATAACTCTTCTCCCTCTCATTAAGAGGTTCATCTTATTTTGACTACAGCATGGCTGGTGCTCCAAGGCAAGCACAAGCTGTGCCAAGAAAAGAGCTTCGATACCACTGTAATATTCTAGATCTGGAATAGCACATCAAGCCTACTGAAATAATGCACTCCTGGGATATTGATGCATAGAAATGAATTTACAACCCTTGGATCCATTATATCAGTAGATCTGGAGTCTATATCCAAGAGGGGATAAAAAACAAATCAAACTAGGTGTGGTAAACAGATCTCCCACCACGTAGTCTGGCTAGAAAACACCCTACAAGAGGGGTTACAACTATGCAGAACTGCTTTAGAAATAATGTAGTCTTGGACAGTATGAGCAGGAGGCCAGAAAATATGACTAAATTATGAGTATACAGCAGCAAATCAAAATTATAATGAAGCTCTTTCATTATACAGTAGAATACATGAGACAATAGAGCAAGGAATCTTCAGAAAAGAAGGATGCAACACATATATAACTGCAGAAATGGCTTGACAGCATTATTTTGAAGAGCTACAACTGTTGAATATTACAACTTAGATCTAGGACAGATTTTTGGACAAAACATAATATCCATTTCATATCTGTAAACTAGATATTCTTACTTACAAGATCTCCTTGGGGTTTTGACAAAATCATGCATAACAAAGTGTAGATCTAAGTTTTAAGTTGCAGAACTGCAGAATGCTTCAGAAATTTCTGAAGATGAATTTTCATTAGAATAGATCAAATCTAAACGTAACATGGACCAGTAAGCTAATACATGGATCACCAAAGTGAAAGGCAAAGCCCAACACCAGAGATCTCATCAAAACTGGGGTCAAAACACCCTGAAGAATATCATATGAAAATAATGCAGTTCCTCAATGAAAACTGTGTTGTAGCTTGAATAACATAGATGGCCAACTTCCAAGGTATAGATCTGAAGCACAAATAGGAGAGGCACTCTTCCAGGAGATTAAAAGACACACTCCATGAGAAGAGGCTCCCAAAACAAGCTAGATCTCTACAGATCATAGAATCCCACTTGCTGCAGCTTGCAAAAGCAGCAAAACCCTCACTTAACCAACCTTTGTTTTACCAAAACATGAATTGGATTATTGATTTCATTTTCTATGCAGAAATTTTGCATTCTTTTGTTGTTTAATAAAGTTACTAGGGGAATTCCTATTTAGGATTTCTTCACCTTCTTGAGAGGCATCTTGAGGGATTTTTATTCACTCTCCACACTTCTTGGCTCAAGGCCAAAGCTAATCCTTTCAGTCACTGCATTATTCATGCTGAAGCATAATGTAGTGTTGCTGGGTGTTGTGGTGGAGGACTCCAAACACCATTTCCTTGGATCATATTTTAGAGGAGGGAGCTTCTATTCCTCTGGTAGGTTACTGAGGGAGATTCCTGAGTATATTGTAGATTATTGGCATCAGGCCAAGAATTTCTCTTCACCAACAACACAATCCCTTCTCTAGACTACTTTATTTCTGTGTGTAATTGTAGTGGGGACTTTCTCCACTATTTTGGAGGGTGAGATCTTCAGGGATTGGATCAGCCTTTCACCTGAGATATCCTTTGGATGAGATTCATCCATAATTTGCAACATTTCTATTTTCCCAATCACTACACCAAAATCCCAGACTGTTAGTGAGGGTAGCAACCCAACGCATTAAGGATGGGCTAAACAACCCACCAGAGCATCTGAGGGTGGCAGCTAAACAACCCCTCATTACGCAGACCCCGGACACATGGCAGGGCCCACCCTAAACAAGGATATTACAGCCCACCATGTTCTGTGAGTATTGACCTCGACACCTCGGCTCTGATACCACAACGCCCAACCATTACACCAAAAGCCCAGACTGTTAGTGAGGGTAGCAACCCAGCGCGTTAAGGGTGGGCTAAACAACCCACCAGAGCATCTGAGGGCGACAACTATACAACCCCCCATTACGCAGACCCCAGACATGTGGCAGGGCCCACCCTAAACAGTGTTACACCATTTTTTTGGTCATCTAATTCATTATCATTAGATGAACCCAAGTACACCATGTAAGACCAATTTTACTCTAAGTAAAATTGCTTTCACCATATAAAATAACATTTATCTATATTTCCTGGTCATATTTAACCCAAAACAAGGAAATTAATTAAATAAATCATTATTTATTTAAGTATTTCCTAGGAGTAAGTTATTCAAATCATTATTTAAATAATATTCCTAGTTAAATTTGGCTAAATCATTTTTAAATAATTAAATAAATCATTATTTATTTAATTATATTCCCATCATGTCCCTAAAATAATAAATAAATCATTTATTTATTTATTGTTTATAAATAAAGGAATTGACCCAAGTCAAAAGACCTTTTCCCTCCAACAAATATAATAAAATATTCCTAAAGGGTGATTCTAGAATTTGATTAATAATATTTTATTCATGCACTGAGTTCTAGAACACCCCAATATTTTGTTATAAATAGAAGGGTTTTCCCCATTCATTAGTCACCTTCATTGCATTAGATCACACTAGATCTAATCTTGGTCACCATTTTCCATTTTTGCTTTGTGAGCTCCCATTGAGTTCTATGTTTATTTGAGTTTTCTACCATAATAAGAGAGAGTAATTTTAGATCTGAAACGCTGAGGAATTTCAAGAACCCATCCCATTGAGGAGAACCAGAAAACACCTTTCTTGTTTTCCTCTCAGGTGCCCCATTCTTTAATATAATACAAATCATTCTTTTAAACATTTTATTCTTGTCTTGTCTATTGGATGCATGGAGCCATATTATATTTTATCTGCTTAATGTCTTTTTGTGCTTAGATCTGAATTTGTGCAGCAGACTTAAAGATATTTTGCAGCCATAATCGATGTTAGGGCTATTTTTTATGCATAGGTAAAGTGATCTTTTACGACCAAAGATTTATACTAACAATTGGCGACTCCACACGGGTTTTATTTTACGACCGTTGTCGTTTTATCTATTCCTGCATATCCAGCTATTTCAGACCCTAGAATTTCTCTTCAGTTTCCTGTTTTTCCTATTTCTATGGTGCTTTTCACCTCTAAAACCCTCAAACAGTCAAATTTCTAACTTCCGTGCGTTTTTGGCCTTATTGCGCAGGTGATAGACATCAGTCGTAGCTGAGACGAATTTTTTTTCCGAAATCTGCCGCTGAAAGAGCCGGATCTGCAGGTCGCACTTATTGGCCGAAAAAGTGTGACCTGAGCTTGAGGACGCACTTTTCTGCCCCAAACCTGCAACCTGGACTGAAAACAGGTCAGAACCTACGACCTGCATTTTTTCTGCAAATTTTTTCGCACTGTTTATGGGTTTGTCTGAAGCTTCTGCCAAGGTTTTCTAGCCTCCGTCTCTGCCCGTTTCGACCTGTTTCTGATCTACTCCACTCAACTAAGAGGAAATATTTCCCTTTAGGGCTCTAGTACCCTCCACTTTCTGTGGGAGAGTCTGTGCTATTTCAGAAGTCCGAATTTTCAGAGTTTCAGCCTTATTTTTCTCAGATCTGATACCTCCTTATCAGATCCCTTTAGATCAGCTCTTCTCCCTCTCAAATCACCTCATATCATTTTGTTTGGGTTCATTTCCACGGCCACCACCTTGTCTCTTCTATTTTTAGCTGATCTCCTCCTTTTTAGCAGCAACCTTGCCTCTGCCTATTTGTTGTTCTCTGCACAACTTTTCAGCAGATTTTTCCTTTAGATCCTAGTCCCTCCTGACATTAGATCTATTGGCCTCCTTTTTTCGTGCTTGGCTTAGTTTTTCCCTCTTATAGACCAGTTTTGAGAGACCCGCCTTCTTGGGTTAAATTAACGCACGCCACACACTGACCCTAAGTGAAGAAGAGACTGGTTAACAATGCCTGGCAAAGACTTTAAAATCAATTGTCACTGCACCTCTCCGCCCTTGACTTCACTTGATTTTATCCCTCCCTGCCCTTGTCAGTTTTTCTTCTTCCCGTCATCATTGCGCCCCCAAGGCGCTTCTCCCGGAGACTTCTTGGCCTTCACTCTCAATTTCCACTCGGTCGACTTCCTCCTTCCCGTCATCCTTGAGTAAGTCCTCCCCTGAGTCCGCACTCTGACTCTTCTTCTGATTTTTCAGGTTCTCCCACTACTTCTGGTTCTCCCTCTTTTACCTTCACCATGTATAATTCAAGACCTAGCCCTAACCCCAGTTCTACCGCTGGGTCCCTTTCTAGTGGAACCACTATGGGGCCTACCTCGACTGCCCCATTACTCCCTTATATGGCTGGCCTCAGTCTCCCTGATTTCAATCAGCTGATTAATGATCCTATTCGCCACGATGTTAGTTGGCCTGCTATGCCAACCAAGCTCCCCTCCGACATTCCCAAGTTCGAAGGCCTTGCTAGTGAAGATCCCTCTAACCATATCCGATCTTTCCACATGTGGTGTTCCTCCAATTCCATCACCGATGACTCCATCCGTCTTCGTTTTTGTTCCAACGCACGGTTACCGGCGAAGCTTCAAAATGGTACGTTGATCAAGCCACCTCTTCCCATACCACCTTTGCGACCATTGCCCAAGCCTTTTTATCCTATTTCCAGCTCCCTCTCCGATACGACACTGGCACTGAACTCTTAACTTCTTTCCATCAATCCTCTTCGACCCGCCTTTCTGCTCATGTCCAGGAATGGCGACGAAGACGGAGCCTGTGTCGCGCTTTCCCCTTTGAAGATTGGGTTTACATGGACTGGTTCCTTCGCTCTCTCTTACCTCCCATTGGCAAAGATGTCGCATCCCATTTTCCCCAAACCGAAGAAGTCGCCCTCCAAATAGCCTTGAAGTATGACCTTATCTATGCCCAATCTGGTTATGTTTATACCATCCTCCCTAACCTTCCCAAACCTGATGGCCCTAATTCCTCGGGGGCATCTCACTCTACCGACGGTATCGTTGGAGCCCTAGCACATACCTCTACCCAACCTCTTCTGGGCCATGGTTTTCCTCCAGGGGCCATCCCCTCCAGCGTTTTTTCCCCTCCAGGTAGCATGTATTTAGGCTACGACATGCCTCCTCCTTTTTCCCACCCTCCTGCTTACCTTACTGCTTCCCACCCTACCCCTTATCCATATCTGCAACCTGGTGTCCCAGCTCCTCCAGCATTTGGACCTCCCACTCCCTTGCCTTTCCCACCCCCGCAACCGCACTTACTACCACCTCCAGGGCAAGTATTTGCACAGTAGGGGGCACCTAATTTTCCTCCTTCTCAAAGAAGGAGAAGAGGCAATCAATCCACTTTTTGGTAATCATGGACCCAATCCTTCAAGTATTGATCCTCACACTGCCAACCAGCCACAAGGTTCTCAACCCAAGCTGAACAGGCCACTTCGCACCAATAAGCCCTGTTCGTGTTGCGGTGTCTATGGTCATACACTCACGATTGTCCATTATTACCACAAATGCGGAAGATGTGGGATTCTCAGGCCACCGTACGGGGACAACACTCCTCTCCCCCCCCCCTCCCCAACTACTTCTCAACCCGCTGTGTTTACCAATCCTTTCCCTCAACAAGGATTTGTGACCACTCAACCCCCTCATGCCCCGGTAACCACTCAACCTTCCCCTTCTGGTTCCTCTGATTACCAGATTCTCATGATGGCCTGTGACCCACCTCTCACCGTCGACCTCAACCTTCAAACTCGGTCACATCAGTATTCCACACCTCCCGTTCCATCTGTCTCCGAGTCTCCATCGTCAAGTCCAACAGAGCCTCTATCGACACCCAATGGTCCCTTGCAACTCCCTCCGCCCAAAGCCGAGTTTCATCCCAAACCTCCTAAGGGACCATTACGCTGAAATGTTGCCTCTGGTCGGGCTGCCCATTCATACAACATAGTAAATGATATGGCCCAATCTCCTGCCGCCATTTCAAACTAGAACTCCTCCAGTCGTGTCCTTCTCAAAAGAGGGCTCTACTATCTGCCATGGGTGCTGTAGATCTTGCTGACGACCAATTGATTGTTTTCGATGCCCGTCAGTCAGAACATCCCCCTCTTCCTCCTTCGGTTGATTTCCAAATCCCAGTCAAAATCTGAAATGTCAATGTTGCTCGGCGTATAATTGATGAGGGGGCATCTACCTGCGTCATGTCCGCTTCAGTTTGGAAACAACTTGGATCCCCTGAACTAGCACCTTCCACCATCACCCTTCACGCGTGGGATGGCCAAGCCTCCCAGCCCATTGGCCTATTTCGTAACTTTCCTATCACCCTTGTCGGCAAGACTATTTGTGTCGACGTTGAAGTTATCGATGCCCCTCTTGACTACAACATCCTTTTGGGGCGTAGTTACACCTATTCCATGTCAGCCGTCCTGTCCACAGCCCACCACAAGATGTTTTTCCCTCATAATGGCAAGATTGTCACCATTGACCAATTGACCTACCATGAACCAAAATCTCAGACCTCCCCTAAGTCCACCATCTCTACTATCACCAATAAACCAACTGTTGATTCTTTGACCAATGTTTCCCCTGGCGTCTACAAAGACTCCTCTTTGCTTGGAACCTTTCCTGGTCCTCCCCCTCCTCCTATCTCTGACCCCAGCTTAGCGAATGTTTGCATGATGTAATCATCTCAGGCTGGCCTTCCACAGCCTACTCCGGCTAGTCAACAACCTCAATCTCACCCACCGCCTCCTACTCCTAGCCCTTCACTTCAGTCCACCGAACCTTTTTCACCTGACCCTTCCCATCACACTCAAGACCCCCCCTACCCTCCTAAGTCAGTTCCCTCAGGTCTCCACCATATGGGAGCCGTCCCCCCTGGTCATTACCCCGCCGGTCAAATACCTTTCCTTGGCCCCCCTCCCGGCGTCTACTCGGTCCCCGTCATGGCCACCCTTTCCCTACCTAATTTAACCTTGGGAATACTAGTATGGTATCTTACTCCTCCCGCTGAAACCCCACCGGGCCACCCCAAACCATACATAGTTGTGACACCAGTACAACCGATTCCCTTCGCTCCTTCTACCGCTACAGTGCCCCTAGCCCCTCCGCAGGACCCTCCCCATGTAGCAACCCCTACAGGAAAGAAAATAAAAACTTGAAATGGGGCATCCAAAGACAAGGCCACCGCACCCGACTCCACCCCTCCCCCTCCCCAACCCCCCAAGCCTTTTGCCTTATGTGATGGTATCGGTCACCCCACCCATACTTGCCCTGAGTTGCCCCGTATCCAACCCATGGTTAAAGTCAAGTTCCCTGAATCGACGGTCCCTGAAACCTCTGTTTCTTTCTCATCCACAGCCAAGACCTCAAATACTCTTCACACCAACAAACCCTATGCTCTGTGTGGCATCCACAGCCATTACTCTCACCATTGTCCTCAACTCACGCATTACCGAGCCTCTTTAGAGGTCATTCGCGAGTACGAAATCGAACAAAATCAATCCGCCTCTCCCATCCTTGCTCAATATGCGTCATGTCTACTCAAGGATCCTCCTGCTACCATTGACATTCCTCCCCCTGATGTTGAAATGTCAAAATCTGTTGCTCCCCTCCTATACCTATCATCATCCGCGCAACCATCTGAGTACATTCCCTCTGAATCCACTCCCTGTTCTGCTTGATCCTCCTTCAGGCACATTCGCGGGTTCTTCATGTTTTGACCATCTTTTTACCTATTCCTTTGTCATTCCCCGTGATGACCCGTATTTGCGCCTCTCTTCCCGCACTGTTGATTTTGGTGGCTTTGCAGCATCGTATAGTCCCCTCGACCCTTCCATTTCCTCCCTTAATCATGATCATACCATTCGTATCTCCGATATTCTTTGCAGCCTAAGTCCCCACTCTTCCTCCCATAGTTCTCATCCATCTCCCTCTCATCGATCTATGAGTCCTAGACCTCCTACCTAGACTGCTCCCTCCCATTTCCATCAGTGGATGTCTATCCTCTACTCATGTTGCCCTCCTTTTTCTCATCCCTCCCATTTTTGGTCCTGCGACACTATTATTTCGGCCCTCTCCCCCAACCATTATCTTGGTTATGCCGATGGGGCAAGTCGCTCTTCCCAGAATCTCGCCTCAACAGCATGGGCCATCTTTACCCCCTTGCATACCCTGGTTCTTGCAAATGGGGTCTGCATTGGTAATGCCACCAATAATAAGGCCGAATATGATGCCATGCGTGGTCTCTTAGCCGATGCCCTCTCTCATCACATCCTCCATCTACATGTTCATTTAGATTCCCTACTTCTTGTCCTACAACTTAATGGTGTCGATCGTGTGCATAACCCTATCCTGTTTAGACAATATTTACGAGTGAAACTTTTGATACGTGCATTTACATCCATTACTTTTAACCATATCCCTCGACGTCAAAATCATTACGTCGATCAAATTGCAAATCATGTTATAGACTGGCATTTATCACACACAAGACAATAACATTTCACATCATCTAAAAAATATACATAAATCATATATATCATATAACATGTGTTTTTCGAGTCCATCTGCTCTAAAACATATCACATGCCCATAGCATTATACAAAAAGCAAACCTACAAAATGGGGGGCACCACTTTCGCCTACAAAAACACTAGGGGGCATCATCTACCCCACATCTAATCTCTGGAGGATCCTGAGCCAATGGCTCTGCTCCTGCAGCTCGTAGATCACGCACAGTCTGACCGGCCATCGCCATGCGTCGCATGATACCTCGCCATTCTAAGGGTAGCCCAATACATAACTCTATGTACTGGTCATATAAATCCTGCCAACCATGCTCCAACACACCGGTCAACAACCCCTCACATCTACAATGGATGTCCTCCACCAGAGTGGCCATATCCTCATTCTGTGCTGCCCTTGATCCACTTGCACCTGTAGCGCCTGCTACTGCCGGTCGCCCCATATATCCAGTCGATTTCACCGGAGCTATATCTGCATTCCAAAACATATAACGATTAGTACCATGCATACTAGTCACAAACTCTAAAATGCACATAATAGATTAGTTGCTTGTCACTTACCATCGGGCCCCCACACTCGACCAGGCAGAAGTGGCAAGTCCAGATCTCCCCAATAACTCATCCCACTATAGGGATAGTTGTCTATGTATAGTGGCATATGATCCCAATGGGTGAAGAACTCTGGTCGAAACACCCGTCCGACTGCCCCTCCTCCTCCTCTACACAGTATTTGTCCCCACTGATGCATCCGAGGCTCTCTCGAACCTCGATCAGGTAACTGTATACGGGGTCGCAAGGTCTGGATCTTCTCAAAAAAGAAAGAACACAAAATAGTCCCATAGGCACAATCATGATTCACTTGTAACTTGCATAGCGACAGCTATCGTTTCACCGACACGAACATCATCTGGGCCCACCCATAGTAGGTCCCACTCAGCACACTCTCCACAATCATCATCTGCCCTCCCGTGATGTGATGGAATGCCTGGCTACCTAAGATCCGCAACACTGCTGTGGCCACTGCCCGGGTCTCCAACCTCTCTAGATCACCAATGGATATCCGAGTCCCTTTGACTTGGACACCTAGTCTACAATGCCGCTCAACAAACTCCATAATGTTACGCCCCCGTGGTAACACTGGCTGTGTGTTTGGGAGACCAGTCAAGAAATGCAAATCCTGGACCATCAGCTTGATCCTGTGCCCTTTTACTACAAACACCTCATGATCTGGATCCCAATAAATGATAATCCAGGCCAACAAGGGCTCTCCAGCCCTCATCAACAGGTTCTCCAAAAATTTCAGAACCCCATACCTAGCTAGTGCACGACGGACACCCTGATCCGCCTGGAGTTTCGTCCATAATGTACCTAAGTCTCTCTCTCTCCACTTGATTCGTATATCTGCCATATCTGCACAAAAAACATCATTTTTGTCAGCCTCCAGATCAACAAAACTGCATTAACTTACACCAAAACAAGATCTCAGCACATGACAGCACTGAAACCCCCCACATCTAACAGGTCACACTTTTTGGGCAAAACTCGGGCCAGGTCGCACTTTTTAGGCCAAAACCTGCATCCCAGGTCAGATTTTTCCCCAAAAAGTGTGACCCGGCCGTAATGATGAAGTAGGGGCAGTTACTGAGAATTAAAGCCCTAATCTGCAATTTGAATCCATCAAAAAAAAAGCTTAGGATTAGGCCTCTTACATGCAACTGACGGATCACAATTCCAACAGTTGGTTTGTCCGCTACGATCGCCGCAAGATTTAGGGCCTTCTCTCCTCTCCACATTCACCACAACTACACAAGCAAATGAATGATTTTGGAGGAGAAACGCCATATTAGAAGAAAACCCCTGTTTTTTCTTTCGCCCGCTGCGACCAAACCATAGCCCCGTTTGACAAACCGTCCTCACCGTTGGAAAGCTCTCACTGAGCACCCAAATGGGTATTTGTCAGTTTTTTATGTTTTGATACTTCACTAGGACACATTTCGTCCATAACGGGTCTATTCACCTCTTCTCAAACTCGAATTTCTTCACTTACGACACTTGTACTCGGGGCACCACTTTGCCTTCTTACTCATCTTCATTCATGTTGATTTTTTTTCATGAGATACCCTATTGTACTCATGCTTTTATGGTTCCCCACTGGACCCTTACTATGAGGCAGCACCATCGAGTCACCCTTATTTAGAGCATCCCAGTCGAGTCATCATCACATTCATGGCACCTATTCCGAGTCCCTTTGTACCCCGCTATAGTCCTCCCTCCTGTCTTGCTTGATCCCTCTCTCATGCCGCACATTATGACCTTCCGCACCCTTGTCCCCTATCCCTCCTGATATTGTGTCAGTCGCTGCCAAGCTATTCATGCCCTTTACGCTCTAACAGGGGAAGTTTTCCAACCGCTCCTCCATATCACCCATTCCATCATCATCATTAGTGTCTCTCTGTTCTTCGCTCTACTATTTTCCCTCATGCCTTAGTTGGAATTTCGCTATTTCCTCACCTATGGCGGACCTCCTTCTGTCGAAATCAGCTCATTTACTCCAGAAGTCAGGTCTAGGGGGAAGTGTACCTTGGTTCGAGCTCTTCTCAGCATGATCGTGATCTATACACTTGATGGTCCAATGATGCAGAAGCAGCTATTGATGATTCCTGGGCATGTGTAAGATGTCTCAACCCTCATGAGGGGGTGGCCCTACAGGTAGCCCCCCACATGCATGGGTGACTTTTTTATTCCCGCCCTTGATGCAGCTCCTCTCATTTGATGATATCGGCCTCAACCGCTTGCAGCGCCTCTTCGATTTGCATATATCAGTTAGATTTTGTGAGCCCTTCCCTGTGTGTAGGGGGAATTTGGGTATATTTGTATCTCATGTACTAAAATATTCTTGTATAAGTCCTGACGGTTATTCCAGGCATTGCATATATGTGGGATTCATCATTTTATTTATCTGGCTCATGTTTAGGCCAACATATGCTTCATCCTTGTGTTCTGTGTGTTGGAAATAATGATGTAGAGTGTTGTCCTTGATGGCAACCTACTTGATAAAGTTGATGGCAACCTGCTTGATAAAGTTTTCCTTGATGGAAACTGACTTGATGAGTTTATTAATGATGTAAATCTGATGTATCCACAGAGTAGTATGTATCTACAAAGCAGTACAGATGTAATGGAGAAAGTAATTACTGTAAGGGCTAGAGCAATGATTAAAATGGTATGTCACAAAGCATACACGGTTTTGTAAAGGAGAAGTAGTGTATGTACGCAGAAAAGTACGTGCCAAGTAGCGCATGCCTATTTGCGCTCTAAATTTATAAAACCAGGGGACATTACCATAGTATTGGCCCATAGTATTGAGCGCTGGATTATCTATTTGATCCTGTCCAGGAATACCATCGGAAGGTGTGTGGTTTTGACTCATTGTATTGATAAAGGTTAAACCTATTTAAGGAGAAGAAGATCTTAGTGCAAGGGTGTGCATATGTCAGGGTTTTTATGAATACTTCACTCTGAAGTATATCTGCATGGTTGAACTCTGTTCTTAATTGATAGATCTGAATCTATGATGCACCTATGGATATGATAAAGGTTCAAGATCTCTAGATCTAGAAATGATGAATCTCTAGGATGATCTCAAAAGAAATGATGAAGACCTGGTGCAAGTCTGATGAAGAAGTTGAAGAAATCTGGGTAAGTTTATAGATCTGGACTGTTCTGCAAAGTTTATCTTTAATAGATCTATACACTAGTTTGTCTTATTAAAAGCGTGTATATACGCGGGTCCGCTTAATGAAAAGTGCGTATGGCAGTCAGGGTTTCTGAAGAATAAAATGCACTGAAGTATACGCAGGTTTGTCTCTGTGAAAGCGCATATATACGCAGGTTCAGTGAAGTAAAAGCGCATATGGAATCAAGGGTTTTGTTGAAGTATGTGGAATGAAATGTCTAATCTGTTATGTTGTTTTATTGTTGTCTGTCAAGGAGGTATTCATACAGATCTAGGTTGTTTGAATGTTGATTGTGCTGCTAATTATGATTAAAGATCAAGTTGTCGGGTCGATTGTCGATGACTTAATGAATGAATTGATGGGGTTATAAGTTTCGCTGATGTACGTTGAGCTTAAATGTGTGGAGTGGGTCCGTACCGAAAATCCGATGAAAAGTGGCCTACAAGGTGTGTCGTATGGAAGTCGTTGGATCCGCATGAAAATTGATGAAACGAGGTCCACAATGGTGCCGAGGGTTGCCGAAAGGGAGGGGGTTGTAGCTCCCTTCCGTGAGAGGTTGGTAAACGAGAGAAGGTTGTAGCCTTCTCAGTGGGTGCCCGCATGCTTGTATGAGCCGGCCGCCGCACAATATTGTAAGAAGTTTTCTTTATAATAAATATTGAAGACCCAGGACGACGACAAAGTGGGTGGTTTTCTCCCGAATTGGGTTTCCACATTAAATCCTGGTGTTCATGTGTGTTGCTTATGTGTGATGATTTATTCTGTTCTTACTGCACATGTTTACTACTTACTAAACATCTAATGAATGAATGATGCAATGATCTAAGTAAAGAATTATCTGCATAATGAGATATTTGGTAATACACAAGTTTCATTAAGGATATCCACGTGTATACGCGACCTGGGTTTAGAAAAATAGCGTATGGGTTTTAGAGAAAGAAAAAGTAAAAGGTTTTCGGGCTAGATCTAAATATTGATTCACCCCCCCCTCTCAAAGATTTTCCAACAATTGGTTTTAGAGAAGGTCCTTCTCGGGGTGTTTAGTTGCTAGAAGGAAGATCAATCGAGATGAGTAATCAAGATGGAATAGCATCTATCAGGCCTCCGCTCTTCAATGGAAACAATTTAATCTTCTGGAAAACAAGGATGAGATCATATCTTCAGTCTCTGGGAGCATATGTATGGGCTATTGTTGAAGGAGGATATCAATATCCAGTCGGAGTACCAACAGATCCAACGGAAAGAAAGAATTATGAAACAAATGCAAAAGCGGTCAATGATCTATTGGGAAGTCTAACTAAATCAGAATTTTTCAAAGTCATGCAGCTGAATACAACAAAGGCCATATGGGACAAAATCATTCTAAGTTATGAAGGTGATGCAAAGGTAAAAGGTGCAAAACTCCAAACTCTCAGAATTGAATACGAAAATTTAAAGATGCATAGTAATGAGAGTATTGCCAGTTTCTTTTTACGTCTTGATGATGTTGTAAATCGTATGAGAAATTTGGGAGAAATGATAGCCAAATCTACTTTGGTTGAGAAAATTTTAAGATCACTAATGGCAAAATTTGAGTCAAAAGTTTCTGCTCTTGAAGAAAAACAGGATCTTCAAAATCTTACTAGGGTGAAAATTCATGGCATAATGACTGCATATGAAATGCGAAGAGGAGGACCATATGAAGTCAAATAAGCCATCTTTAGAGCTTCTACAAAACATAAAGAAGTACAAAAAGTAGAAGGATCAGGATATATCTCAAAAGAAGATGAGGTAAATTTTGTAAAGAAACTTCAACTTGGCACAGGATGGTTCAGAGGTAAGCTTCCTTTCAAAATTTTTGAGTGTGGAAGAGTTGGTCATTATGCTGCTAAGTGTCCTCACAAAGAAACACCTGCAAAAGGGAAGGAAGTAGCAAGAAGGAATAAGAACCAGTCTAGCACTAGAAAGAGTTACTATACTCATGAAGACAGTGATGGGTTATCTGATAGTGAGGAAGAATGTGAACAAGATCTTAGACTTCTCATGGCATTTGAAAAGGAATATAGAGAAGAAAAGGATACTTTTATGGATACTCTAGAGAACAATGATTTTCTTGATGAAAACAATCAACTCAAAATATGCTTAGAAGAAAGTAAAATAATCATAGAGACTCTGAAAAATCAGATTGAAGAAGGGAAAAAACACAATGAGAAATTAGAATGTGAAGTGGTATGTCTAAGAAAAGAAATTGAGAAAGTAAAGACTCTGAATCTTAGATTTGCTAAAGGATCTGAAACCTTAGATGAGATTATCAAGGTAAAACGTTCTCCTCTTATAAAGACAGGTCTTGTATATATCGGAGAATCTTCTCAGGCTTCAACACCAAATTATCTAAAAGCAGCTATAGCTAGTTTACAACATTCTGCCACTCAGCAAGGGAATAAAGAATATTTATAGGTAAATCATGATCATCTCAATTAAAATAACACTAACAATAATATCTTTCAAAGAATCACCAATCAACGGGTAAATTCAAGTAGAATATTTCATGATCGCATAAATTTCTTCTTCAATGGACAATGTTTCTGGTGTCACAATTTTGGTCATAAAGTTGTTCAATGTGTTGCATATAAAACCATCATGACAAGAGAAGCAAGAAAGAAAAGGACTGATATTGAAACAAAGAAGAATACCTATAACAACTTTTCTCCTCTTCTAAATGAAGTTGAATGTGCTTATTGCAATAACTTTGGCCATGAAGAATCTTAATGCAGGAGAAAAATTCAGCCAAAGGAGCATTTTCCTTCAAGCTCCAAAGTATGGAAAAAGAAGGAATTATAGGTTGAAAATTGTGGCATAGCATTATTTGCAGAAGGAGAAGAAAATCAATGGTACATTGATAGTGGATGCTCAAGAGACATGACAGGTTACAAAAACAAACTTCTTGCATATAGTGCTCTAGAAAAAGAAAAGAATGTTACATTTGGAAATGATACTCCTGCGGTAATTAAGGGAAAAGGGTCTGTGTTTCTAAAATAAAAGGTGAAAGCTAATGATGTCATGTATGTGGATGGATTAAGGCATAACCTGTTAAGTGTAAGTCAAATGTGTGATCAAGGAACTGAAGTTGTCTTTAGTTCAAAAGAATGCGTGGTACATGATCTTGATACAGGTAAAACAATTATAAAAGGAAAAAGAACTCCAAGAAATCTGTATGTATTAAATAACTGCAAAGATCAATGTTACTTGAGTAAATCTTCAGAAAAATGGCTATGGAATAGAAGGTTGGGGCATCTGAGCTTCTCTCAGATCAAAAAATCAAGCAGACTTAAAGCAGTTCGTGATCTTCCCAATATTACTCCACCCGAAAATATCATATGTAAATCTTGCCAATTTGGTAAGCAAACCAGAGTACAGTTTAATGCCAAGGAAGGAACATCAAGTAAGCCTCTTGAACTTATTCATACTGACATATGTGGACCTGTGAGGAAAAATTCACCACGTGGTGAACAATACTATATCTTATTTATTGATGATTTCTCTAGAATGTGTTGGATTGGGTTGCTTAAACACAAAGATGAAGCATTTGAGAAATTTCAGACCTTCAAAGCACTAGTTGAAAATGAATTAGATCTGAAAATCAAGTGTCTTAGATCTGATCAACGAGGAGAATATACATCAGATGAATTCCTTGAATTTTGCGAACAACATGGCATAAAAAGACAGTTTTCTGTAGCTGGCACTCCACAACAAAATGGCATAGCAGAAAGAATGAATAGAACAGTTCAACAAATGGCCAGAGCTATGCTTGATGATTCCAGAACACCTGACACATTTTGGGGAGAAGCAGCACATACAACGGTAAATATTCTTGACAAGGCACATGTTCGAGTAAATAGTGATAAAACTCCATATGAACTCTGGTATGGTAATCCCCACTGTGAAGCATTTTAGAGTTTTTGGAAGCATATGTTTTATCAAAAATAATGATGAAAAACTTGGCAAGTTTGAATCCAGAGCAGATGAAGGAATACTTCTCGGTTACTCCTCTAGGAGCAGAGCATATAAATGTTACAATAAAAGATTTCAGAAGATTTTTGAATGTATTGATGTTGTTATTGATGAATCTCCTGCAGCCCCAAAAGAAGAAAAACAAACATCAAATGAAGACGATGGTGACATATGTCCTTCTACATCAAATAGCAATGATATGAACAGTGAACCCAATGAAGAACCTGAAGATGATTTATCTGAAAAAGATCCATCCAGATATGTTCAAAAGAATCATCCAAAATCTCAAATTTTGGGAGATAAGGGATCAGGTGTACAAACAATAAGGACTCTTGTGGCATCTTCTAGCTATTTGGCATTTCTATCCACTATTGAAACACACAACGTCAATCAAGCTAGAAAAGATGAATGTTGGATTCAAGCCATGAATGAAGAGCTTGATCAAATTGAAAACAATCACACTTGGGAATTAGTACCAAGACCTCATGACAAAAATGTCATTGGAACTAAATGGATATTCAAAAACAAGTTAAATTAGAATGCGGAGGTTATAAGAAATAAAGTTAGACTTGTCTGCAAGGGGTATGCTCAACAAGAAGGTATAGACTTTGAAGAAACTTTTGCTCCTGTAGCTAGACTTGAAGCCATAAGAATGTTTCTTGCTTTTTCAAGCTTCCAACAAATCAAAGTTTATCAAATGGATGTTAAATCTTCTTTTCTCAATGGTGATCTAGAAGAAGAAGTTTATATAGAACAACCAGAAGGATTCATTTTGGGAAATGATGAAAAACTTGTTTGTAGACTTGAAAAGGCTCTATATGGTCGCAAACAAGCTCCAAGGGCATGGTATTATCGTCTTGACAAATATCTTTGTCAACAAGGATTTTCAAAGGGGTTTGCTGATAGAAATTATACACAAAAACTGAAAATGATAAACTATTGATTGTGGTTGTATATGTTGATGATATCATTTTTGGAAGCAATGAAGAATCTATGAGTCAGAAATTTGCTTCTACAATGCAGCAAGAATTTGAAATGTCTTTACTTGGGGAACTAACATTCTTTCTTGGCTTGCAAGTGCATCAAACTACATATGGCATATTCTTATCACAAGAAAAATACCTTAAGCAAATTCTGAAGAAGTATGGCATGGAAGAGTGCAAACCTGTAAGTACACCAATGATAACCGGATGTAATCTCAGTTCTCATGATGATTCTCCCACAGTAAATCAACCAGAATACAGATCGATCATAGGAAGTCTACTTTATCTCACTGGGACTAGACCAGACATTATGCATGCAGTTGGGATTGTTGGACAATTCCAAGTTAATCCAAAAGAGTCTCACCTTCAGGCTATCAAAAGAATATTCAAATATCTACAAGGAACTGAAGACTTCGAACTATGGTATCCAAATAATGATTATCTCACTCTTCATGCTTACACTGATCCAGATTGGGCTGGAAATGTTGATGATCGGAAAAGCACTAGTGGTGGTGCATTCTATATGGGGCCCTGGTTAGTATCTTGATTCAGCAAGAAGCAAAACTCTATTGCCTTATCTACAACAGAAGCAGAATATGTGGCTGCCGCATCATGTTGCACTCAACTTCTTTGGATGATGCAAACCTTACAAGACTTTCAAATCAAATGTTCACCTCCAATCTCCATTATGTGTGATAATACCAGTGCCATCAGTATCTCAAAGAATCCAGTTATGCATTCCAAGACCAAGCACATTCCCATAAAGTATCACTTCTTACATGAACAAGTGCTTGAACAAAAGGTGAAGTTGGAGTATGTTCCCTCCAAAGAACAAGTTGCTGATATATTTACCAAACCTTTACCCAGGGAAGCGTTCGAATATCTCAGACAGAAGCTGGGAGTAGTCTCTGCCATGCAAAAGATCAGATCTGCTTAAATGCAGAAGATTAAATTGGATACGTGGATTTCCTGAAATACAGTCACGTATATACTCAAGTTTATAAAAAGAAAACCGCGTATGGGTGGCTGCTGACAAATTTTTCTGGGTCAGCATTCTTCAACACAGCTATGGTGCTGTTGGGTATATCTGGTGATGTTTCAGCTCTCATATTTATATTTCATTCTCTAATATTTGATGAAGATGCCTTGATGTTTGCTGTTGAAAGTGTTCCGGATGCACAAGCTAAGGGGGAGATGAAGGAGTGAAATGGCTCAAGAACATGTGTACAGGTTCATGGGAGCGTTAGCCTTGCTGAGAATAATGCATTGCTGGCATTATGATGGTTCTGAAATATGATCTCTCTCTTGAGGTATTTTTGGTATTGGTTACAAAAGGTCATTGTTGTAAATTGATGGAAAGGTCATGTTGAGACCTATGATGTAAAATTGTATTTTTCAGTCATGAAAGGACTTGATCAAATTTGTAAACCCACTTGGCTGGGTAGTTGAGTCAAAATGTGTAAACCCACTTGGTTGGGTACTTGAGTCATATATGTAAATCCACTTGGTTGGATCTTTGATGTAAGTATGAGTCCTTGGTGATAGGAAAGGTCATAGAGTCATGTACTTCATTGAAATTATGTTTGAAGATTCAACATGAACTCAGGGGGAGCATGGTAACTTCAGTGCACATCAGATCTATAGAGCTCTTCTTTTGGTTTTGATCCACCCTTTGCCCTTGATGTCAAAGGGGGAGAGTATCATGGTGTTTGAATAGGGGGAGAGTATCATGGTGTTTGAATAATGGTTATAATCAATGTATCTATCTGTTGTGGTGATCAAAAACCATCATGGTTGCCATCAAGTCCAAAGGGGGAGATTTTTGGCAATAATGATGCAGAGTGTTGTCCTTGATGGCAACCTACTTGATAAAGTTGATGGCAACCTGCTTGATAAATTTGTCCTTGATGGAAACTGACTTGATGAGTTTATTAATGATGTAAATATTATGTATCTATAGAGCAGTATGTATCTACAGAGCAGTACATATGTAATGGAGAAAGGAATTCCTGTAAGGGCCAGAGCAATGATTAAAATGGTATGTCACAAAGCATACACGGGTTTGTAAAGGAGAAGTAGTGTATGTATGCGGAAAAGTACGTGCCAAGTAGCGTATGCCTATTTGCGCTCTAAATTTATAAAACCAGGGGACATTACCATGGTATTGGCCCATAGTATTGAGCGCTGGATTATCTATTTGATCCTGTCCAGGAATACCATCGGAAGGTGTGTGGTTTTGACTCATTGTATTGATAAAGGTTAAACCTATTTAAGGAGAAGAAGATCTTAGTGCAAGGGTGTGCATATGCAGTTTTTATGAATACTTCACTTTCTAAGTATATCTGCATGGATTGAACTTCTGTTCTTAATTGATAGATCTGAATCTATGATATTTATGGATATGATGAAGGTTCAAGATGCTAGATCTTCTAATGATGAATCTACGGATGATGCGAAGAAATGATGAAGACTGGTGCAAGTCGATGAAGAAGTTGAAGAAATGCGGGTAGTTTATGAATCGGACTATTATGAAGTTTATCATTTATAGTCCATGCGCTAGTTTATGCCAGTAAAAGCACACGTATATACTCGGGTCCTCTTAGTGCGTATGGCAGTCAAGTTTCGAAGAATAAAATGCAAGTATATGCGAGTTTGTCTGTGAAAGCGCGTATATACGCAGGTTCAGTGAAGTAAAAGCGCGTATGGAATCTAGGGTTTTTCTGAAGTATGTGGAATGAAATGTCTAATCTGTTCTGTTAGTTTACTGTTATCTGTCTATAATGTATTCATACAGATGTGGGTTGTTTGAATGTTGAATATGTTGATGATTATGTTAATTGAAGATCAAGTTGTTGGTTGATTGGTTGATGACTCAATGAATGAATTGATGGGGTTATAAGTTTCAGTTTGATGTATGTTGAGCTTAAATGTGTGGAGTGAGTCCAGTCTGAAAATATGATGACAAGTGGCCTACAAGGTGTGTTGTATGGAAGTTGTTGGATCCAGTATGAAAATTGATGAAACTTGGTCCGCAATGGTGCTGAGGTTCGAAGCCTTCAGTGAGGGGGTTGTAGGCGCCTTCCGGGGAGAAATCTGGTAAACGAGAGAAGGTTGTAGCCTTCTGCAGGTGGGTGCTTGTGTGCTAGTATGAGTCTACGCCAGTACATGGTTGTAAGAAGTTTTCTTTATAACAAATATTGAAGACGGAGATGACGACAACGGTGGTTTTCTCCCGAATTGGGTTTCCACCTTAAATACTGGTGTTCATGTGTGTTGCTTATGTGTGATGGTTTATTCTATTATTATTTCACATGTTTACTACTTACTAAACATCTAATGAATGAAGGATGCAATGATCTAAGTAAAGAATTAAATGCATAATAAGAGCTCTGGACATACGCAAGTTTACTTAAGGATATCCGCGTGTATACACGAGTTTTGTTCAATAAAGTAGCGTATGGGTTTTAGAGAAAGAAAAAGGAAAAAAATTGAGTTAGATCTAAATGCGGATTCACCCCCCTCCCTCTCGATATTTTCCCAACACGTTAGTTTCAAGGCGCGATTCTTTGTGCTATTGTATCGACGGGCAATAAAGTATACACTCCCACGTATCTTTCATGCGGTACTACTTCATCACCTAGAGACTTGTTGCACCTATAAGTCTTGTCTCCTCCAGGTCTAGTCCTTTAGCCCATTAGACTACCTTACATTCCTCTCTCTCACTTCCCTCTTGATGCCTAGTGATTGAGTTCTTACAACGTACTTCGGTCATACGATTTGCTCCTAACACTCGTATGTTGGGGGGCAATCTGTTACACCATTTTTTTTGGTCATCTAACTCATTATCATTAGATGAACCCAAGTACATCATGTAAGACCAATTTTACCCTAAGTAAAATTTCTTTCACCATATAAAATAACATTTATCTATATTTCCTGGTCATATTTAACCCAAAACAAAGAAATTAATTAAATAAATCATTATTTATTTAAGTATTTCCTAGGAATAACTTATTCAAATCATTATTTAAATAACATTCCTAGTTAAATTTGACTAAATCATTTTTAAATAATTAAATGAATCATTATTTATTTAACTATATTCCCATCATGTCCCTAAAATAATAAATAAATCATTTATTTATTTATTTCTTATAAATAAAGGAATTGACCCAAGTCAAAATACCTTTTCCCTCCAACAAATATAATAAAATATTCCTAAAGGGTGATTCTAGAATTTGATTAATAATATTTTATTCATACACCGAGTTCTAGAACACCCCAATATTTTGTTATAAATAGAAGGGTTTTCCCCATTCATTAGTCACCTTCATTGCATTAGATCACACTAGATCTATTCTTGGTCACCATTTTCCATTTTTGCTTTGTGAGCTCCCATTGAGTTCTATGTTTATTTGAGTTTTCTACCACAATAAGAGAGAGGAATTTTAGATCTGAAATGCTGAGGAATTTCAAGAACCCATCCCATTGAGGAGAAATGGAGAACACCTTTCTTGTTTTCCTCTCAGGTGCCCCATTCTTTAATATAATACAAATCATTATTTCAAACATTTTGTTCTTGTCTTGTCTATTGGATGCATGGAGCCATATTATATTTTATCTGCTTAATGTCTTTTTGTGCTTAGATCTGAATTTGTGCAGCAGACTTAAAGATATTTTGCAGCCATAATCGATGTTAGGACTATTTTTTATGCATATCTAAAGTAATCTTTTACGACGAAAGATTCATACTAACA